>JAOEGS010008976.1:0-24245 GCA_025447755.1 Corythornis vintsioides | reverse complement strand
AGCACACCCCTGGGTGGCCAGCACACTGATGGGAGGCAAGCACACCCCTGGGTGGCCAGCACACCCCTGGGTGGCCAGCCCTGCCAGTCCACCCCAACGTGGGCAGCCCCCACTCCTGCCTTGCCAGCCGGGCCCACCGGCCGTGCCTGAGGCCAGCAGGTCACAGCCACCACGCTGACTTCACAGCAGCTGTGCCACCCCACACGCCCAGGGGGAGTAGCTAACTGGCTGCTGCGGCTTGTGACACTGCAGCACCACTGACACCAGGGAGGTGACAGGCTGAGCAGGGTCAGGTTGTGTTAAACACACATGCCAGCTGCCTGACCCTGCTCACAGTGCAACGCTCACCTGAGACCACAGCATCCTCCCTGCCTGCCACCAGACCCAGCCACACGGCCTTTGTCCAGCAACTGGGGGCTGCTCGCTCCAACCTGCGCTTCAGAAGACCACCCGAGGGGACAGAGGTGCTGTGTCTAGCCAGGACTCCTCCTCCTCTTCTGATTCTGGCAATAGGGCTCTCAAAGTCCCCCATTTCCACCACCTTTCCTGCAGTTGCTTGTGCTTGTCCAACCCCCCTCTGAGACCATGTAATTCTCTAGCCACCCTGGCAGAAAATGAAGTCAGCAGAAATAAGGAACCAACAAGGCTCAGATGCTTCCTGCTTTTGTGGTGAGCTGAATGAGCTCAGGGGAAGGCTGGACCAGCACCAAGGCTGGGACTACACAGCTGGTGTCACAGGAGGATCTCCCCCGCCCCAGCCTGCAGCAAGCTGTGGCACTGGCACAGCTCCAGCTGACACTGCACGGGGTGGGAGAGAGAGATGTCTAGGAGAAGGGCAAGAGGCATGGCATTCATGGAACTGCCTCCAGGAAGAGGCAAAGCAGAAGGAGATGGAAGGAGAAGACCACCCTGTACAAAACAACACCTCTAAGGCACTGCTAGCTTGGGGGTGATTGTTTTCAGACCTCTTCAACATGCTGACCCTCAAGAGGACCAACCCAACCTGCAGTAACAACACTGGTGACATGCAGCGGGTGGGCTGGGGAGGATGGAGAGAGGTTTTAAGGCAATTAATGCAATGAGACATTGTAGTTCTTGGAGACAGACAAAGTGACAAGTTTTCCATTAATCCTCCTCTCCAGCTGCTCTTCCTGGACATTAAGGCAGGCCAACTCTGGGCAACATCTGCAAGTGGGCAGCTAGCAGCAGTACCTCTGGGACTGGCCACTGGAAAAAGAACCAGGACACTGTTCCTCTGCAACACCAGTCAATGCTCTTACCTGCTTTTTCATTCAAGAAAACCAAACACTTAACTCTTCCCCAGCACTGCTGAGGAACAGTCTGTCTCGATTTGCAAATTTACACTAAAAATGATTAATTGTAAAATGAAGATAAGAAATCCTTACTTCAGTTTCAGTTTTCAACCTTACTGCTTACTGCCCAGTTAAACCAGAGAGGAGAGCAAACCCTGGATCGTGTCACATTCCCCCACGGTGGAGCTCCTGTTTACTCTGCTGGGGGCAATGACACCACTGTCCAGAGACACTGATTTATTTTAACCTTCACATAAAGGTCATTGCCATCTGTTACATTTCTCTGCCATTGCATCACAGCTCTGGAGGTCAATGAAACACGAGGGCTTCTCTTCAGTTATGGTCCCCACAAGCATGGGGAAAAACTGCTCGGCCTCCTCTGACACCTGAAGGACTCTGACTCCACTGGACTAACACCTGGAAGGACTCTGACACAACTGGACTAACATCTGGAAGGACTCCTCTGACTCAACTGGACTTGCAGCTGGATCTATAAACATGGAAAGCACGGCCTGCTGTGTCCCCAGAGATCACTCTGCTGGAGCACCTCTGGGGAGGAAAACGGGAAGAACTTTGGCCTACAATTCTCTGCTCATGCTATAAATACCTCCTGTCAGAGATCAGAACTGAGATGTCTGCTACAACCAGCAGAGATATTTAAAATGAATGATTGACCTGCTCCTGAGTAAGCCTCTCCTTATACAGTTAGCATCAGCTCAGATCATTTCTGCTCAGCGGAAGGCCCTCCAACTTCACCATCTGTATTTCCATAGCTCTGGCCTTTTACACTTCTTCCTTACACTGGAAGAAACTTCTCTTTTAGAAGTACCTCCTTATATGGGCAAAACCAACAGAAAGAACTGTTTCCTGACTCAGTGGATACACAAAGACATATGTGACCACTGGTCTAAAATTACATGGCACAGAGACACGCCCCAGGGTCTGCTTACTGGGAACACCACTGTGAAAATCAGTGTGCAGGTCATGGCCCATTAGTCTCCAATGCCCTACAGAGGCTTCCACTCTGCTACACCTAATTAACCTCAGCTCTGGAGCAAGTGGCAGGTTCCCTCTGCTTTTGCACCTGCCAGCCCAAAGGCAGGTACTGAAGGAGGAACTTGGAGAGACACCCGAGGGTCAGAGACGGAACAAAGGCCCTTTCAGAGCTCATCAATGTGCAGTTTGGCAACACAGCTACAAATAACACCAAATATTGACTCACTTCAGAAGCATTTCAAAAGCAAGTAGTTAGAGAAGGAGCAGGTGTAGGCAAGACCCCAGTCCCCTTGTTTCCTCACCCACCTGGATGTCCCGGGCTCTCTCGTAAGACTGGTAGGCAATCTTCTCCTCCATGCTGGCCAGCTCCTGCTTCAGATTGAGGATCTCGTTCTGGTGGAGCTCAGTCAGGTCATTGAGCTGCTCCTCGAGTCGTTCACATCTAGGAGTGAGCGGGGACAGCAGCTTTAGCACGGGGGGCTGGGAGATTCCCGGGGAGCGCCGCAGGCCGCGTGCCGGGCACGACCCCAGTGGGGTACAGCAGGGGCACCGTGAGGGGCACAGAGTGTGGCAAGCCACGGCAGGGTGCCAGCCCTGTCTGTCTGGGGCAGAACCACAACTGTCGGGGGCTGCACGAAACCAAGGGTGGAATTTCCAGAGAGCAAGGTGTTCCCTGACTCTCCTGCAGCCCCAGCAGCTCCATTCCAGCAGCATGGTCTGATCCAAGTCAGAACAACCTGCATTAAACCACAGAAACAGGTGCCCAGAGCACACCATGGCCCTCCCTGGCCTCTACATGTCGGGTCACAAGGGTATCTTTGACTAATTTTTTATCTCCCAGGAATGATGCAACTTAATCAGCAAAGACCATCTTATCATTGATAAAGAGGGCATGAGAATCATGAACCTGCAGCTTATTTTTCACTCTGCTACTGGTGGGTGGACTGGGAGCAGTTCCGAGGAAGGGGGAAAACCCAATACATTGGGGATACTTGGCATTTTTATGTAGCACTTCATTTTTGGACTTTCAAGTCAACATAGACAAGCAAGTGATGCTTCAAGACCTTTTAAAAGCAGAGAAGTACTTCTACTCCTTGCAGCAGATGAGCACACATTGAGAGCAAGGTCAAAGCCAGGCACTTCCAGCCTCTGCCATCACAGTCCCTGCAACTCCCTCACTCTGGGCTCACTGCAGGCAACTGTTCTGGTGGTAACTAAGGCACAGGCTCAGCTTACTGTGGCTGCTGGGGTTTTTCCACTGGCTGTCTACTCACCCTAGCAGCATGGAGAAAGGCTACCATACAGCTTTATCATCTGGTCTTTGATACTAAATAACTGTGAAATTGCTAAGGAAATCAGCACAGACGTAATTCCTTGGTTTAACTGCCCTTCCCTTCTGACTCCATCTGAATTTAATTCACACACATATGCATAAAAAGAGTGAACAATGTTTCTCTGAAACGAAGAATTTAATTACAGGTTCAGAAACTGAGACACCAATCCTGCTCCTGGGTTTTTTTTTCAAGATTTCTTTTTCTGTTTCTTCACAAGCTAAATATTCGTGATCTGTAGGCAAAAGCTAGCCTTTAAAAACAGCCTCAGGGGCTTGTTTTTCACTGAAAAGTCTGAAGATAATTTTCTCTTCCATACCAAAAGCAATATTGCTTTAAAGTAAGGAGTCAGACGTAGCATGACGATTTCCAGCAATGAAACACACAAGAGCAACCAGTGGTGAGACCAAGGCAAGCACCAGGAGACATGGCTCAGCCCAGAAAGGTGCCACAGTAGCTGTGCAACCCAGACAGGACTCCTGAGAGAACTGGTTTCCCAAGAAGGATCAGCTGGAAACAAGAGACTAGCCCTGTGAAGACTGGCTAATGAAGAAAGAGCCCAGGTAATTAATCCTGGCATTTGTTTCCACCCAACAACCAAGAAATCACAACTAAACCCACTCTAAGTCCTGGAGGCAGTCTCAATTACTTGAAATACACTCAGTTTGTTCATGTATTTCAAAATTTCCCCGTGGGTTTATTACACAGAACCAGACTTAGGCATTTCTGAAAATATCACGATTATGTCTTTAAACTCCTCCCACATAAACACCCTCCACACTGCCAGGAAGCTTAAATCATGTTCTCTAACAAGAAACAATTGTATTTTAATAACCTCAGAACGACTCAATCTACAGGAAACATAAGGAAACCCTGCAAATGCCTACAGTTATCAGAGTCCTAGCATAACAAGATTAGCAAAAGGGTTGGCTCTGAGCCCCCTGCCCTCAACACAGGGCCACCAGCTCATCCCCAAACCACGCTGCTTCTCCCTGCCTGACCCCAGAGCTGCAGCCTGCACCCGAGCCACCCGTGCTGTCAGACACCAGCACGCTAGGCTACTGCTGCAAACGGGTTATTTTGTGCAAAACAGGAAAAAAGTGCCCACTACAACCTACCCAACTTACTTTTGAAATGACACTTCCTCCCCTCGTCTCCTTTTCACTCCTTGTCCCATCACCCACAGCTTAGAAAGGGATTTTCCTGCTGTTTTCTTCTGGTTTGCAAATTTGAAAAGCTAAGCAGGGTTCATGTGACTTACAGGGCCTGAAACCAGGGTTTTCCTGCTGAGGGAAGGTTCATATTTAACTGGGAGGTATTACAACAACAACAGCAGGGTTAAGGACCTGCCCAGAGGGCTAAGCTCATAGCCAGGCTTTCCCCTGAATGGGTGAGTGCCAGGGTCTATGCCACAGACTCAGAGCAGTCCCTTGACTGACCAGATCCAGCTGTATTTCAGGTGTGGAAAATTCCCCACTGGAGGCTGACAGCTATTTTTTCACTAACATGTCAGATTACCAGCTCCTAGATTAACAAGCTCCAGCACAGAAACTTTTCTGTGTAACAGACTAGTGCCAAGTGCCACAAGCACCTCAGAGATCACCAGATATGTTCCCACAGAACCCACTTCACCCAGTGAAATGCTGGGTGCTTGGCTAAGCACAGGACACAGCAACACTGCACTGAAAGAGCCATGTCACATCTCCACACATCTGCTGAGGCTCACAGCTCAGTGACTGGGAACTGATCTGAAAAGGCCTGAGAAACACAACTATGACCACCTCGTTTTTTAAAGAGCTTTGAAGCATTTTTAAATCACAACTGCAGCATACACAGATAATGCAGTGTAGGTAAGGGAGAGTCGTGATAAAAAAAGACATTTTCTCTGTGCACAGTAAGTGCTCTGGTGAGAAAAGAAACTGACTGAACTGATGTTAAAAGATCTTTACAGTACAGAGAGCAGGGTCTAAATCCTCTCTCCAAGCATCTCCCAAGATGGAACTTTTTTTTAATAGCTATGGGCACACAAAATTTCATCTGATCTTTATTTGTCATCCAACTGCCTTTTTATGCTCTGCACACACTGCTTCCAGCAGCAGAGCTATAGCAGAAGCTCATCTATTTCCAGTGTGCTCCCAGTCTTCTACCTAGACAGCACCCGAGGGACAGGGCTGGCTCCCAGGGGAGCAGGAGCTGCTCCCAGTGCCTGCATCACACTGTGCTTCCAGCTCTGAGCCTCCTGTGGAAGGCAGCAGCTTTGCAGGGGCATTTCAGTGCTTTCTTGGCTGGGTGAGCACCCGCCTGGCCCAACACGCTGCTTGGGCACGCTCCAGAGAGGCCTCCCCAGCCTTCCAGACCCCAAAGGTTTAGCCCATTTGATCTATGCTAAGGTAAATCACGAGAACAGACTGAAGTCCAACAAACAAGACTATGGCAAAAAGCAGGCAGATGAAAACACCAGTGTTTAGCTCGCTGGCTGACAGATTTGTCCTGACAGGAGCATCAGAGACCTGAACGCCCTTTCCAAGGATGCCAGGCTCGGGAAGAAACCCAAACCCTTGGACTGGCCACGCTCCAGTTGTATGACCTCATGGTTTCACCGCATGCAAACAGGCTCCTACAGGGACACGCACGATCAGAATGCTCAGCAGGAACTTTATTTCGGTCTCAATAGCACAGAAAGTCCCTCTCCTATCAGTAAACAACCACCACCTTCCACCTTGAGATAAGCACCAGGCCCTTCCAGCGACAGCTCCTAGGACACGATGCCGGCCAAGGCGCCGCCAGAACCTCCCTTCCTCCGGCAGCGAGCGGCGTGGCGCGGCTGGCACGTGATGCTGGCACAGCTGGAACGTGCTGCTGGCACAGCTGGCACGGCCGGCCCCACGGCCGGGCCAGCCCAGGGCGGGCACCCGGTAGCACCGTGGGCAGAACCGGAGCGACTGCACCAGCGGGTCTCCGCCCCGCGGCCGGGTGTGACCGCAGCAGCTGCTGGGATGGATGGAAGGTCTGGAAGCAAGGAGAGGGAGGGAGGAGGTCGAGGAGGTCACGGGAAAGCTGCGGGCCCAGCCGTGTGGCTGACACAGAAACTGCCCAGAAAAACCATCAGGATCTGCCAAGAGTGGACCGTCTGAGCACGAGGAAACCAACCCAGCCTGGGTGAAAAGCTCTGTCTCTGTTCCAGCTTCCAGGTACAACACGGACCTCAGTGCTGCCCTACAAGCAAAGGCTTCTCTTCTTTTAAGCTCTATCAGAACTCAGTGCTTGTTTTTGAAAGCTTCCCAGAAATAGACCAGAGTTGGGAGGTATTTATAGCTCCTAAAGCCAGTTATGATTAATGTGAGTCCCCAGACTCCAGCTTCAAACCACAGCCTCCATTTCCATATTTCCATTTTTTCTAAGAAAGCTGAGGAACTAGAGGGGTGCCCAGTGAGAGAACAGCACCAGCCCTCCCCCCAGGGCACAGCATTCTCCCTGCCCTCGACACATCACACAGCCTCCTGTTCCCAGTGACACTGCCTTCTATCCTCATGACACTCTGAAATGCAGCAGCTCTTAGTCAACAGTCTGGACCCCTACAAGGTACTGATCTCACTGTGACTGACCCAGGAGCTCCCTGTGGATCATGCAGCCTGCTCACCTCCCAGAGCCTGCCGAGGGCAGGTAGTGTGCTTAACTGCTCCTCTTCACAGGTCACACCTTTAATTGATTTGTAATTTAATCAACACTCCAAATCACAGGTCTAAATCGCTATCTTTTCAAGCATTTATAAGCCAAATACAGATTTTTCCAGCTTCTTACTCCAGACCACCTTGGTTGGTGGTCAAGCTCTAAGCTCAACTCAGGGGAGTGATCAGCAGAGGTTAAAGATATATTATATTATACACATTAACATGTATGGCTGGCACTATTCTGAGGACTGACACGAGCCTTGCTAAATGGTTTCAGGGGTAAGAGTGAGCTGACACATCTATCAGTCCCTGAGGTCTACTATTGTACTTTCAGGCCACTCCTTCAGCTGTACTGAGCTTGCACACAGCGTTCCACCATGAATGGCTGCTGCTGTATGTGTGAAACAACAACCTACACAGCCACAGACAACAGGACCCCTCTCTGCTGGGGAGCAGAAGATCAAACCCTGCATCACTTTGTTATGTGATTTGATGACAATGAGGCACCAGGAACCAAAGCTGCTGTGCTGGGCACCGGTTGCAGGCAAATTGCTGATTGTTGCAAAGCAGGATTAGAAAGTGGTGTTGGTCTAGCTTTATCTACCCCAGCTGGGCGGGGTGCACAGACAGGATAAGCCTTTCCTAATGCTCTTCCAAAGATCTCACTCCAGCCCGTGTGGAGCACAGTGCAACTCCAGGCCGTACTGCCCAGGCCCACGCAGCAAGCAGAACCTCAGAAGGCCCATCCCCACACCCAGCAGCTCTGCTGAGCCTCACGGGTTTGAGCTTCACAGCCTGGACAAAGCAACCTCGCTACAAGGGCCCCCTGTCCTCCCTCAGAATGAGGACCTGGGCCCCCTGCATTTGTTATTTAAAGTTTAAAAAGCACAGCTTAAGAATCCCATTGGTTTAGACTTCGGTGTCCTGAACAGCTGCAGAAGGGCAGCTGGTAACTCGACCCTCTGGAGCCTGGGGACCAGTCCTTGCTCCCAGTGCATGATGGGGAGGATGTGAAACATTCTGGTGGACAACACAGGGCAGCCTGCTGGGAGTTCTCTCCCACACAGCAAGGAAGAGAATGGTAAAGTACTCCCTCAGCACCTCCAAGACAATTAACTTAACTGTATTTCATTAAACTCTGACACTGTGGGGCAGAGGAGAGAAGGGGATACCCTAGTTTTAGCACTTAGGCAAGGTTTTTCTTTTTCGAGAGCCCTAAGAAAGTGAGATACTTCTCTGAGAGATATGGATCTGAGTGTTGAAGGAGGCAGGGTCAGGATACTGTCCACTTAGTCTCCAGTCTCTTGCCCTGACTGAAACCTTTGCAGGATTTCTGCAGGGCAAGGCACTGTCCGGCTATCACACCCGCTCCAAGATATTCCTGCTCTCTTGGGACACCTTTCTAAACTTCTTTGGCTTGACTTTTTATCTAGAAAACACTACGAAATGATCTTTTTCCTCGCCCTTTCTTTCTTGAGAGGTGAGTAGCAATAACATCTGCAAGGGCAGAGGTGGGAGGGTGAAATCCCAAGAAGATGACGGAACTTCCTATCTGAAGCTGGCCGCTGGGAGCAGCTTGCTGAGTAGCACTACCCAGGACTTTGGTGCTCTGGAACTCAGAGCACTTAGCAGCAAGAGGAAGTACGAAAGTACGTACCTGTACCGCTCCTCCTGCAGAGTCTGCATTATTAATGAGTAATCCCTCTGATAGCGAACCTTAAGGTCCTCAAACGATTCCTCCAGTCTCGCCTGCGTGTCTCGGATTTCTTGAATCTCATGTAGTATTGCATCAAACCCTGAGCTCTGCATATCCAGAGTGTTTGTTTTGGAGCTAGAAGCTCCCACAGGGCCCCCTGTTGTGCTGTTGGCTCCCACCGAGCCTGACGTGGCACTGGAGCAATCCTCTTCACTGCCATATTTTGGGCTTGACTGAAAGTTCTGAATAACACCTAGAGCCTTGCCTCCTGTCCCATCTTCCTGGCCTTCTTCTAAGGAGTCTTTCAGATTAGCAATATTGTCTGCACTGCCAAACTTGTTCCTTATGAGGGATGCAATCTCCCGGGGTTTGGAAACCACAGCTCCTGCTGCTGAGTGTGTGGCTTGGGAGAAACTGGAAAGCCCACCTTTTACGCTGTCTACTACTCCCTCGCTAAATCCAGTGACTTTTGCTCCAACATCTTTCAAACCCTGATGCATGTCCCTGAAGACATCCTTGGTCTGCCGAGGGATCCCGTTCTGCTCGATCTCTCGCAGCTTCCGATGGTAATGTTCCAGTTTCTTCTGCAGCTGCAAGATGGTCTGGGCTGACTTTTGATTCTTCTTCTCAAACACTTGCTTAATGCGGGCGGTCTGTTGCTTGTCTGCATTGTTGGCCAGTTTCAGGTACTCCGCCACGTTGTCGTCACGGGCCGTTTGCTCGATTTTGATCTGCTCGGTCAGCTTCAGGATCTTCTGCTGCAGGTGTGTGATCGCCACTTTGGTACGCTGAGGGTCGGGGGTGCCATCGACGGAGTCGGCGTTGATGCTGCCATCGGTACTCGAGGCCACCGCGCTGGAGGTCTGCGCTAGGCTGCTGACTTCCAGTCGCTCGATCTGGGCAAGGAGAGAGAGACGAGTCAATGCCTGTCACCAGCTTCACTGACACAAAGCCCTTCCTTCTTTGCAACAAACAACTTGACAAGTGGATTCAATCCTGAAAAAATGCACCTTTTTTCCAGCTGGCCAAGGTGCAGCAACAATAAACTCACATGCTTTACAGGCATCCAGTAAATGCTGAGAAAAAAGCAAACCCCTTCACACTTAGGTCAACTTCACACCCTCAAAAACCCCAAGACTCAAGCACAAAGAAAGACAGGGCACCAGCCTTGAGAGGCTGAGCTCTCTGAACTGCCTTACAAGGCCAGCAGCTCTATCAGGTGGTCAGTAAAAACAAAACCGAAGGTGACTGTGAAAGAGCAAAAGCCACAGAGATCCAGTGTACGGCAAACCCAGGTGACTCCCAGTGCTTCCCCGTTTGCCGGAAAGCCAACAACAACTTTGCCCGAAAACCACAGATCACTGAGGTCCGTGCTTCGGAGAGAAGCACTGAGCCCCTGAGGGCTCTGAGAGCCCGCCCTGCCCCAGTGCCAGGCATACGACCCCTGCTGCTGTCCGCGATAACCCTCCGGGCAGGTGGCTCCGGGCGAGGCACAGAGCGACTGCCCGGCGGCAAACACGGCTTGTAGGGAAGGAAAAAGAAAAGAAAAAGTGACGCTCTCTCAGCGCAAACGAGCCCCGCGAAGGAGCAACGCAGGCCGGTGTTCCCGGAGCTTCCCGGCGGGCAGCGGACAGGACCTCCCGCGGGACCAGCCGCTCAGCCCCGGGCCGCGGCTCCCCCCTCCGCGCCCGGTACCTTGGCCCGGCCGGGCAGCAGCGCCCGCTCCCCGTGCATGGCTCCCGCCGGCCGCCCGCATGGCTCCGCCGCCTCCCGCCGCCTCGCCCCACCTGGCCCCGGCCCCGCCTCGGGGCAGAGCGGCCCCGGGCCCCGCCCCGCGGGGACGGCTTCCCGCAGCCGGGGCTCCGCGGCCCGGACCCGGCCCTCCTCCCACGGCCCCGAGCAGCCCCGGGGCGGCCTCGAATTCCCCTCCGCCCGACGGGGCAGCGTCTGATCGCGACCCGCTGCGGGCAGACGGGCCCGGGAGCCGCCCGCCCCGAACTTGGCATGCGGAGGGTCGCTCCCCTTCCCCTCGCTGTCACGGGCCCCCCCTCCCCGCTGTGCTGTCCGAGAAAGGGAACTGCCAAAACCGACACCCGGTTCCGCTTCCATTCACGGTGGAGCTGCAGCGTGCGAAGGCAGAGTCGGGGCAGGGGCCGAGGCAGCGCTCGGAGGTGGGTAAACAGGTTGTGATTCACGCCCAGCGCTGGGCAAACAGCGTTCAGAGAGCCCGTTCCTGTTCCTCCTGTAGCCCAGGTCGAAGGACGGAGCAGCAGCCCAGAGCAGCGCAGTGAAAACAGCCACCCGCACCCTCATCCTCGGCTGGCTCCCCAGAGGCTGAACACAGGTCCCCGTTTGTTTACAGCACCAAAGGTTGGACTAAATGATCTTTAAAGGTCCCTTCCAGCCCCGACCATCCAATGACTCGATTTGTCTGGAAAATACACACTTTACAAAACAAAAAATGCAGTTAATTGTATCTCCCTCTCTGTTTTCAATATTCTGTATTTAATGGAACAGAGCTAACACCCTGCTGTGGAGGGGGAGCTCTGCCTGAGCTCCAGTGATGAGCAGGGTCATCACAGACCTGCCCAGCAGCTTTACACTGAGGTTCTGTTACTACCAATCAACAGGGAAAACAACTGGACACATGGAAAACTCAACTGATCGATTTTCTAGAGGAGATCAGTTGCTGGAAACCACAGAATATCAGTTTTCAGTCTGCCGTGAGTGCAGAAATATCAACTGCTCTCTGAAGCAAGTTCAGCTGTAGCAACCCAGAATCTCTGGGCAGGTTAGTGGAAAATCAGTGCTGAGAATTCATCAGCAGGACCAACAATCTGCATGACCCTACAGACAGCAGGTTTTCTTCTCCGTGCTGAGATATAGGGACACGTGTCCTAGAACTAACATGACTCAAACATTACAATAAAGCATTTCTATTGGCTTAATTTATTCCCAGTTGGGTCTAATTAGTGTGTGCGCAGTATAATTACTATAAATAATACTAACAGTGCACTCTTCCTCTCAGACACAAGTCTTGTGAGAGAAAAAATGTGTAGAAGTTGACTTTTTAAGTCAACTGACTTCACATCTCCTCAGGTTATCTTCCTTATACCTGTGACAGAAAATAAACCAGAGCAGAATACCAGAATAAATCATGGTGGGACAATCACTTAATAATTAACCAGCTGTGTGTATATTATTCCACAGTGATAAGAAGGGATTTTCCCAATTAAAAATCTGCAAAAAGTGCTATTCTGAAATAGAACAGAACTGTCAGTACTTTGTATTGACAAGGCTTGAGGAAGGCAAGGCTCGGGACAAACCAGCATCCTGGGAGATCCAGAGGTATGACTGATTTCAGATGACTGGCAACCCGTCCTGAAAGGGTCCTGGTAAATGAAATACTGTAGTGGTCAATGCTTGTACAAAAATAGAGATTACAGTTCAATTAGTCACTCTCCCTTGCAAAACAGTTCTCCAGCATACTGACTCAGTCCAGAAGGAGGAGACCTGCGTGACCTCCTGCCAGGCTGTGCTGGAAACTGCCCTGGCACGGCGCCGTCCGCTGGGCGAGATCATGTGAGGACCTTCTGCTTTCTCCCTTGGGGATCTTGCCACATTCCCAGCACCTCTGACACTGCCCGGCTTTCTCCCCTGTAGGAGTCTGTTGTTGTGTCTGTTCTGCAGCACACAGCCCTAAGTTATTGTGCCATTTGGTGCTGCTGAAGACTCAGGGAAGGGCAATTCCACCCTGCTGATGAAGCTCCCTTGGCAAAGGCACCTGCCGCAGGGTCCCTCGACAAGGAGCCAGCACTGGTTTTCACACCAGCAGGAAGCCAAGCAAACAGCAGAGTCCAGAGCACACCTCCTGTAAGGAGATTGCTCAGCTCCTTATTCCTCCTCCCTCATCTGGAGCTTTGAAACTGACTGCCCAGCACCGTGCCACTGGCACAGAGACACAGAGGGAGGTGAGTGGGGAGCTGCAGAGAGCAGCCCTGGCTGCAGGTGCCCGGGTTAGTCACACTCCCGCGGACTCAGCACCCCAGCAGACTCACCACCATAACACTCAGAAGCTGTTCTGCTTCCTTTTCCTCACTGTGCTCAAGGCAGTGCAGTGGCATCCAGCAGAGTCACAGAAAGTCACGTCTGAAGCTTCCTGTTGGGAGCACCTCATGACCAGCCCGTGAGCGCACACCGGCCGAGAGTCGCCAGCTGCAGCAGGAGCAGCCATGGCACGAGGCCGGGCACTCGGCTCAGCAACCCTTCATGAGATGAGCAGATGGTGTCCTGCCTCAGGCAGGCTGTGAGGACAGGAACCAGGCAGATCCTTAGTCAATATGATCTCTGCTTCACTATCTGTACAATGCAAAAAATGCATTGAGCTGCAGGATCCTTTCAGATCTGCATGAAGCCATCTAAAGGCACATCTGTGTGAAGCCATGCATGGGATCCCTGTCAGATACAATGAGGAGATGTTTAAACATCACAAATTCCCTTCTCAAATTCTCACAAATTCTCCACTATATTCCATTAAATGCCACTGAGAGGTGGAAGTCACCTCCCTGCAGGAGCCCTGCAGCATCTGAGTCAGTGGCATCCCCCCACTGCCCCGCGGCAGGCAGCGCAGAGCGTCCCTATCGGGTCTGATACCAACACAGTGTATTGCAAAATTTATGACGGGGCCCAAAGTAAACAGAAACGTAATAGAAACTACTCTGCCTGACTCACCTGAGTGATGCAATCAGCTATTTATGACCTGCAGTTGAGAGTGCTTTTCCTAAAGCTGTGCTTTTAAAGGATGTTACAGAATCACGGGCTGGGTGAGGTAGGTGGGAAGGAACTCTGGAGGTCATCTGCTCCAACCCTTCGCTCAGACAGGCTGGTGGAATCTTCATACACACGAGCTTTGCATTTGAACAGGCTTCTGTCTCTTACCCCAGAAACTGCTGGTCATCACTGCCAGCAGCTGCTTTGAACTTTCCCTGTGATGCTCCTAAATTCAAAGCAAACCCAAAACTGGCTCAGGAAAGCATACAAACAGATGGACAACTGAAGGAAGTCTTGCTGTGTATTTTTCATAGTAAAGCCCACTAACTGGATTATAACTGGGGTTTCTAAAAGAGATAAACAGCCTTTACTTGGGGGCAATTAACCCTCAAAATGGTGGGAAGATCATCCTGGTTACGGAAAAAATCACCATGAAAATACACAAAAATGAAAAATGACCCTGAAAAAGTTCCAGTAAAAAACTGCACTGCAACCCCTCTGTCTGCCTAGGGTGACAGGCAGAGCAGAGCCCCAGCACTGGTGACTCCAAGAGGAAATGGCTCATACCTTGCTCACACCAGTGAGACACCCGTGAGCGATGGTTCCTGCAGCACGTGTGCTGGTGGGTCCTGGTGTCCCACACTGCCAGCACGCCCTGGCTCTGCAGGTGGGGAGGAGATGCAGATCCCTCTCGAGGGGCAGGCAGGCTGGCTGGCAGCCCTAAGCAAGGGCTCACGTCGTGCCCAAGACCCGCACGTGACGAGCACTCCCCGTCTCTGGTGGGGTGCCAGGCTCCCGCCTGACCCTGCCCTGGCACAGCAGGGGCAGAAAGAAGAGCAGCTCCCTCCGGGCCAGGGTGTGGGCTGACCTGGGACCCACCTGGCGACAAGAACTCAGACATGTTTTTTATCCCTAGTAAGTTCCCCACCCTGGCTCCCCCCAGCACACACCACAAGCTAGGAGTACCACAAGAGGGAGAAGGGACCCAGGACTGGTGCCAGGAGAACATACAGCGAGCCATGGCCCCAGGTGCCCATACAAGCACACCCCTGGCTATCTGGTAAAGCCAGCTGCAGTGGGACTCCCCCAGGGCCTTGCTATCTAACTCAGTGTGACACAGAGAGGTGATTTCCTTCACCGCCTCAAGTGCCAGAAACAGTGTTTAGCTGCCAAGCAACCGGTTGTATTTTCCTATCTGTCAGTGTCAGAAACCCCCAAAGAGACCAACTTCAGCCCTGGTGGGGGCAACAGAGGAAGATTCTGCTGCTGTGTGGCACTGTAGGTCTGTATCAGAAGAACAACACGTGGCATCCTCTGCCAGGGGACCTTCTGGAGCCCCTCTGCCAGGGCAGCACAGCTGCTGCTCAGGGCGGGCTCCACAGCTTGCTCAGTTTGAATCCTGCCTGGGACACCACGCCTCTTGGGAAGCCAGTGCTGTCACTTCCAAGTGGGTTAAGAGGTAACAGGGGGTACAAAGCTGACTTACACCACTCCTGCCCATGGGTCACCCACACGCAGCCCCCAGCTGCCTGCAGTGGTGGGCTGAGGCCCATCAGGTTACACAAGCTGTCTGCTCAGACGGGATGGGGACAAGCAGCAACAGGCTCCAGTTCTGCCCAAGTCTGTATTTGCACCCTAAGGGCACTGACAGCTCCCTGAAGATGATGTCTATGGCCCCTTTATTTTGTTGTGCCAAAGACGTTACCTTCTTGACCTCAAACTCCTGAAACCTTGAGCAAGATATTTCTGAATGCAAAAGATGAAGGCTTGGTGGTCCAAGGCAGTAAAGGTTTTCCAGAGCTACAGAGCAGGCAAGAAGAAAATCACCACTGCTGTCTGAATAACTGAGGCAGTAACACCGACAGTATGGGAAAGTCCAAGGGAACAAATACAACAATCTGAATGGTAAAGTAGGAAAGAACTGAATTATGCACAAGGTCTTGCAGGAACTTGATCTTTGAGGTGAAAAAAAAAGATGACACAGCAGAAGACAGGGCCAGAATAACATTAATGGGTGTTTATTTTAGCAGCTGCAGATTTTTAATCCGGGGGGACTGCCAATCAGGCCAGAAGTTACAATAACAAGGATAGGAAATGAGCAAATTGTTCATTCCTAATGATAGGAGTGAACAAAAATTAAGTATAGGAACTGGGAGGAGAAGGTAGATTTGGAAGCAAGTCTATACAAGCTTTTATCAGAAAGTGACTAAGTAAAATGACTGGGGTATTTTTTTCAGGTTTGGTTTTGGTTTGGTTTTTAACTAATTCTTTTTTCCCCAGTATGTCTGAAACACATCTCATTACCTTAGAGACAAAATGATTGTTAACATTTCCCTCAGAGTTGTTTAGTGGAGTTTTTCAGTGCTTCAACCTGCCGTCTGGGAAATACAGGTTATTACTGCATCTTACATACTCATTTGTAAAGAACAAACCTTAAGTTTCAGATGGCAAGTTAGTTTTTACCTGCAAGACAGCAGAGCAGTCTGGGTGTGGAAGAACAAGCACCTTTGAGTGATCACTTTTTCAGCAAAGGTTTCTCTGTTGAAGTTTAACATGCAATTCATCTCCAAGTATTTAGTCTAAAGAGCTCCTGCACATGACCACAGCAACTGTACTTACACACTTAGTTCTTTGTATTTACTTTCAGCTGTAGTATTTTCTGCAGGCACAACACAGAGTGTGGCTGTAACGAAAAGTCATTCTGGAAGCAGCTGATCCAGCCAACAGTTTACACAAAGAGGTGAGTATTTCAAACCAGCAGGATTCATGTTTCCTGTGCCCGTATTTCTCTGCCATTCCCACATGGCATTTCTTGACATGCTGTTTCCTTGTTTGAATTTGATATACACACAGTATATCAGCTAATATCACACTTTGCTAGACAGCTGGGTGATAGAGCTGGCTCCAGACTCCTGCCCCGTCCCAACCTAGCCAGCTCCAAGTGCTGCAGGGTGCTCCTGCACCAGCCCCAGCTGAGCACCCTCAGCTGCTCCAAGTGGCAAACTTGGCTCCTCAGGGGCAGGGGGAGGCCAGGTACCAAGAGCAGTCACCACAGCACAGAACAGGCGTGGTCCCTGGGCCACAGGCACATGGCACTTGTGCTTCAGCAACCAGGGAGAAGGGAACGCTAAGCAATGGACACTGGGGAGAAAGGGGAGTGCCAGGGATGACAGATGCCTGGCAGAGCAACGGGGCACTTGCCCAGAAATCCACAGGAACCAGCAAATTCAATAAATACTCAGAGCATTATGGGTGCTTTCAGTATTGTAAAAACTGAGATGCCTCTCCCACAACTCCATCTAGAGACAAATCTTCAACTCCACTGCAGCAGCATCTCAACATCCCGAGCTTCTCAGGCTGCCCTGACAGCCAAACTGCCCGTGTCTGGTCTGCAGAGCACAGAGCATGGTACCCACGCCCATTGCTCTCTCCAGCTCCCAAGAGGGATGTATCAGCCTGATGTTAAACGTGCAAGATGCAAAGCACACGGACCTGTCAGCCCTGAATGAGGAATAAACCCCTCCTGTCTCACTGCCCTCTCCCTCAGCAGCCTGTACCACTTAACTCTGCATCTCTAACAGAGCTGTTCCCAAGAGCCACCCGTGTCCCTGTTATTATGAAGACTGATGAGTGCAGTGACAAAAAGCACCCGTTCCAGTATAGGAGATCCAGATCTTTCCAAAGGAGAACAGTAAGTCTATCAAATAAATATGGTTCGACCTATATGCTTCAAACACAACAGTAACACTGTGCAATTTCTCAGCCACATCTTCTGCAGGCGATAACAAACCCCGGGCAAACATTTACGTATGGCAAAGGCAAACAGCAGAAGTCAGTCTTTTTTGTTTTCTTTTCTCTCCAAACATTGGAGCCATAATGCACTGGAGAGCGAAGTGCATTGGCTCGAAGAGAAGTACCTTCTATTTTGCATTGGAGATCAGATCATTAAAGGCCTCACTGTTTCTCCAGTATTCAATAAAAGTTAACAGCTCCCTGTCAGACCTGTGAAAGGGCAGTGTCTCTCAGCACAGCTACAAGATACCACAGAACAGTAACTCATCTCTGAAGGTCACTGACTCGGGGGGAAGCAGCATGCTCACGCTCTTTTCTTACCTGGAGGAAAAACGGGATTCTGCAGTTTGGTTACTGCCTCCTGATACATGTTCTACACAACTAAAATGGCAAAACAAGAGGTCACGTTAAAAAAGCTACCGATGCAGATACCTCTGACATCAGGTTGCGTTTCCTAGCCCCTTCCTCATCGCTCACTGCACCACAGAAGCCAAACCCCGAGACAAAAACAAAGCCCCGAAGAGCAGCAGCAGGTTCACTCTCGTTTACAGACTGCACCGCTGGCTCAGACAGGAGCCCTTTCTCTACCTCCCCACTTCCAAAGCAAAGCCAAGCCACCTAAAACCAGCCTCCGCACTTCAGCAGCAGAGCCTGGAGGAGAAGGCGGCATCTCCCCAGCTGATGGCACAGAACGAGGTCAGTTCCCGCGCAGATCTGAACAGAGCAGCCCGAGAGGCTCCCTGGTGCTGCTTGGCGGCTGTGCCACGGGGCTCACCTTGGCTGGCTCGCACAAGTCCCTGTCGCAGCACACGCAGGTACAGCAGCACCACATGAACATCCCGGCGGGGCCATCTGCAGCCCTGGGTCCTGCCCAGCGCCGCTGCCAGCCCAGGCGGGCACCGAGCCTGGCATCGCTGCGAGCCGTCCGTCCGCCAGCGGGCTCTGCTCCTCTCTGCTCCGGCGGCTGCTGCTCCGGGCGCGCAGGACGGCCAGGGCTGTGGATTTAAAGCTACAGGGCTTTCCATCCCTGGTCAACGCGGGGGGCTATTTTTGAACCGGCACCTCAGAGCCAAGATCAAATGGCACAGGGAGACGGCGGAGCGGGGAGCAGATCAATAGAGCCCTCTGTGTTCCTCAGCACGCCCGGAGCCTCACACTTGGTACCACAGAGTCAAGCCCAGTTAAAAATAGGGATTCAAAGATGCACAGCGGGACACAAATCCTATCAGCGTTCAATTTACAGCATCACTGAAACACTGCCATTTAGAAATTGCTAAATACATTTTCCAGATGATTAATGGGATCTCCTGAAGGCTGAAACTCTTAATTGGAAACTAACTGTCACAGAAGGACTCAAGTACAAAACAGAGCCAAGTAACAGTATTGAACCAAGCTGATGTGAGGCAAAACCACCACCTCTTAACCACTACCCTCGCCCTCCTTGTCAAAGAGGTGTCCCACGATGCAAAGACTCAGCACCCCCTTTGCAACAGCACCCTATGCCATCAATCCTGCTCCCTCCAACTCAGCTTAAAGAGCCACCCTCACCTCACAGCTGCCTCTCCCCCCACTCTCCCTACTTGTGACAAACATCCTTACCTAGGTCAGAGACAGATAAGCACAAAGCCAAGCCTTACAAAACCTAAGGCTGAGATCTTCAGAGCCATTAATTAATCTTAACCTGCATCCCCGGGTAACTTGTTTGTGTTCTACAGCACTGATTTTCTGAAGCTCCTTCATAAAACTGGACAGGAGGGATGAGGGGAGGAGGGCAAATGAGCTTTGATGCAGCTTAAAAACTTACAGAGATTAGATGCCCTGTAACAAGATGAGAATTAGTTCCAAGACCCCTTAAGACCAAAAAGTTTGGAGAAAAAGTACGGCAAGGGCTAAATACGTCTGGGGAAATGTGAGTGCTGACAGATGTTTAGTAATGAGAAATATGAAGGAAGAGAGTAAGAAACTGGTGGAAAATTCACAAAAAGAGTTGTGATCATTCCTTCACTATGCTGTGCTCAGTGTGAAGACAACCTCCACACCCCCCATCGGGAGCATTTCGCAGGTGAAATGCCTCTTCTGAACTCCTCAGGTGCACACCCAACTGATGGGACAGCAGCCAGCCTCAGCAAGCTCCTCACAGCACCCACCAAACAGCACAGCCTGCGTTGGTGGAACCAGGAGAACGAGGACACAGAACTAACAGTTACAGGAGACAAAACTCTGAAGTTAAAATGGCAGAGAAGTGTAAAAAGGAAGACAGTAACTACAGAAAAAAACTGGGCCAGCACCCTCGATTTGGCTCCAAGTCCTCAGCAGACTGCAGCAGAGGGCTCAGGGCAGGGCTGGGCACCACGGGGCAGAGCCGGGCACAGGGCAGCTGCCCCTGCCACTCTGGGGACCAGCTTCCTGGGGCTGCAGGGCTGACCCACCCGTGGCAACCTGAGCGCCAGGGCATGATGTCCCCAGCAGTGCTGCCACCACCCGGGGCACACCTAGGAGCAGAGTCAGATTCACAGTTTGCTAGTTAATGTGACTTTGTCCCATCAAGCCCAGGGAACTGCTGTTCCTGAAGCTTTAGGGTTCAGTAAAACCCATTCCTCACTTCTGAGACCACTGCTCATAAGGACACTGAACACCAGGCACATCGGTGCGCAGCAGTAAGTGGGAAAACCAAGCACAGGCTCAACCCCCACGTGCTAGTGCTAAAGACACATCCCACTCACAGCTCACCCTGGCAAGGCTGCAGCACAAACGGGATCACTCCTTAAGACAAAGCTACATAGAGTCAGAGAGGAGCATTTGGAGAAACAGAGCAGAGCTCTGAACACGTCAAGCGCAGACCAGAACCTTCAGTCATTTGTGGTGAAACAAAAGTATATTTTCTTTCTTTTAACCCAGTACTGAAAGTAGTCATTAATTAATAACCTGGGTTTGGAATACCTGTTCAGACACAGGCTTTAAACCTGTACAGGTCCTGCTGCTTAGTGATGCAGAGAGAATTACTAAGAGGCCATCCCAGCGCTGCAATAAAGGGAGAGCAAGCTGGACTATCAGCTCCTTTCACTCTCGGGGAGCACAGAGACTGCAAGGGTCATGGAATCAAGATCTGCTCTGAACCTTCTGAATCAGGTTCTCCGAGGGAAGGATGAGAGGTAAGAGGGAGGAGAGCTGGAAAAACAAACAAGTGGCATGGACCAAATTACAGGTGGTGCAGCGCAAGCGCTTAGTATCAGCACATCAAATTACAAATACTAGATTAACCATTAGAGATGTCACATCACCAACGTAATAGATGGAAAAAAAACCCAAATAAATCAGACTCAGCCTTCTCCCAAAGTTTTTCATCTTCTCTTCTGCACCAAATGCAGACAAAACCTATGGCAAACAGGCTCGAAGGGTCTCAGAGGCAATGGACTCTTTCAGCTGCACACAGACCCAAATGCAGGGCAAATACACTCAAGAAAATCTGCCTGTGTAAGACAGTCCTACTAAAAATGGGGTTAGACCACAACAAACTGTCACCTTCCAGGTATACAACAGCTCCCACAATACAACTTCTGTCTCTTTACTCATGTGGAATTTTCTCACTCTTCCAAGTGTAGTCATAAAGAGGGAAAACTGTATTTACATCAGGGAAAATTTTCCACCTCTGGCTGTCCTCCAAGGGGCACGTGGACAGGCGTACAGCTCACAAAGCCTGATGATAATGATAAAAAGCCAGATGAGGAACCTGCTTCTGTCACAGTGTCACTCCCAGCAGTTTCAAGACTAAAACTTCAAATAGAGCATCTCTTAAGCATTAATCAGCCATTTACATATGGATGATGCTGTGTCAGCCCTCCCCCCAAGGAAAGTGGAATTACAGAGTTGCGTGGGATAAAAGAGCAGATGCTGCTGAGGGTGGAAACTGCCCACTGGAGGAAGCCCCATGCAGGGGAAGGGACACACAGCAATTAACTGGTCATCACCAGCAGGCACAGTCAGGAGACACGAGCAGAAGGCAAGGGTGTGTAGGTTGGTAGGCACAGCAATGAAGGAAGTGAAGTGTGTGCACACAAGTGTGTATATGAGGAGAAGGAAGGAAGGGGAGAAGCAAAGGAACCTTAAAGACAGAAGGACTTGCTTGGCAGCCAATACATTTCAAACAATCACTGCACCCAGCAGCTTATGCATGGATGTGTCAGCAGCTAAGCACAGAGCACATGGACTGAAAACAAAGCTCTTCAGAACCACCACATGTTGCCAGACTTTAACTGGACTGTGCACTCAACATCAGGCAATGCATTTTCAGGACTTCAGAAAGAAAACATTCTTCCTAAAGCCCAAAGAATCCGTAATTCTCTTGATCTGCTTGAAACATAACAGGCTGAGCTTTCTTCTAACTAAACTAGGAAATCCCCTCTAGATAAATCCAAAGGGACTATTTTTATAGGAGTACAGAACACTGGCTTTGCAATACACTCAAAGGCCCCTTCAGCTCCAAAGGGCTCTGTAGACAGACAGCAGGCTGGAAGATGCTCAAGCACTCTAACACCTCCACCAGACCACTGGTCCCTTATGAATACGGATCTTCAGTAAGCCCCGCAAACCTTATTTGTGATACGACGCTTGAATCCATCAAGAACAAAGTCATCCTCCTTCCATTTTCATCAGCTCCTTCCTGAAGCACGGGTCACTCCTGTGCCCTGGAAAAGCGGGGTGAAGGGGACCAGGGGTGGGGCAGCAGCCAGGACTCCTGTCCCCTCGCCTTCGCCGCGGCCTGGCCTCCTGTGACACAAGCACCGACAGTAGGGCTCTGTCCTGCAGCCACTGCTCCTCTGCAGGTCCCCTGAGGCCAGCTCTCCCTGAACCTGGGGAAAGGGGACCTGCAGGGGAAGATCAACTTGGTAGAATGCAGAAGAGGAAGGGAAAATTGGAGAAGGGAGCCTCACTTGTGCTCAGCAAAGCTGCTGGGCCAGAACAGGGGCTGTCTCCTGGGAGAGGAAACCTCTCCCCCCAGCTTGGTGAAAAGCTGCTACTATGGCTTTCAGGTCAAGGAGGAGCCTCTTTAGAAACCACTGGCTTCAAAATCTTATTTACTGGACAAACAGGAGGTATCTTTAGCATAAAATGACACAACACATAATTTGTGGTGAAGGTTTGAAACAGGCCATAGCACCTACTACTGCTCTTCACAGGTAGCAAAGCTCTAAGCCTTCAGGTAAACAAAAGATCTGAGACAGGCAGCTACAGACAATTAATGCTGAACACACAATCTGATCTGCCAGCTCAGCCCGGGTTTTGCACCTGCTTGGCAGCTGCTCATAACCTTTGAAGCTCTTCGGGCTGCCCAAGGATGTCTCTCTCTCTCAGCAGGAGGTACTGACGTGTCATAGTGGAAAACTGGGAAATCAGACTTTGGCAAACAGTTGGAGGAACTATTGAAGTTTCAAATTATTTTTTTTTTAATACCTAGTCGAATCTTTGCATCTGCTTCTGCAATATGAGGTATTAAATATTTAAGATCTTTCAAAGAAAACTGTATGTTCACTTCTAAGTTTTGTCCAGATACAGAAATTGTTTACAGTTAATCCTGGTTTCATAATTTCACTGAATTTCCACAGAACTTCTAAAATGGGCAACACTTACAATGAGATTTATATCATCTAAACAATGCCTACTAACAGGTGCAAGAGTATCCACACAGCTAATGAAGTTACAATATTTTGCTTAAGTAAACAGCTGGAGAAGTTAAATCACATTCTATCATAAAGCCTTAAAATAAACACAGATTATTGAAAATTCAAAGCCACAAGACCTGCCCTTATTGACTAGAGCTTTACATAGCCAGTGAAGAGTTAATAACCAAATGCTACTCCCGGATCAATAATCTCAGTGATAAGAAGAATCCTGCCCAAGAATTTCTGGTGATT
Source organism: Corythornis vintsioides (assembly GCA_025447755.1). Taxonomy (NCBI): domain Eukaryota; kingdom Metazoa; phylum Chordata; class Aves; order Coraciiformes; family Alcedinidae; genus Corythornis; species Corythornis vintsioides. Next base: position 764 of record JAOEGS010008976.1, on the reverse strand, counting down.
TAGGTTGTGATTAGGAAGTTTCTACACAGCTCAAAGAGCTCCTCACAGGTATCTGGGCTTGCTCCACATTAACCCCAAAGAGTGAAACTCCAGGATCTGTTGCTGTGCCCAGGGACAGAGGCTAATGCCACCCCCATGTTCTTGCTGGCACAGGCAAATTTCAGACCCATGTGTGACTATAAAAACTGCAATAACCTAATGGTATAAGGTACCACTTGGATCAGAAGCACTTTAAGCTAATGCATTATTAAACATTTACATTCTAATTTAAGCTCCTAGACTTCAAAGTTGCTGCACAGAACTGGAGTTACCCTCCTCTGTACATACCCAGTGGGATAAAGTTAGTTTTCAGTATATTTGTCTTCTTTAGATGTCACTCAAAGTGTGCTCTGTACAGGGCTTGCTTTCCTTGTTAGCAGCTTCTTGTCCCAGTGTTCATCACACCAGGAAAAACAGCCCTTCCTTTCCACACACGTCTCCAGAAGTATTCAAAATGTTTCTACTAGCACTTAAAAATGAGAAAAGCAAGTCCACAGACGTTGCTTCTTGTAGCCCTGATGTGAAGTGTGGCCACACTGAAGGTGCTTTTCACCATCAGTTTAGTGTACAGCACCAGCACTGCACCTCAGGGAGAGAGTATGGTAGGCTGTGGGGACTGCAGCTCAGAACCAAGGTCCCACCAAAGCCAGCCCATGGCCAGAGCTGTTACCAGCCAGCAGATGTCTCCACGAGGCAGGTTGGATAGTCACCTGTGTATGGCAGGC
>JAOEGS010008975.1:22377-35581 GCA_025447755.1 Corythornis vintsioides | reverse complement strand
TATATATAAAATTTATGTCCCTTGGGATCAAGAGTTGAGTTTGATCCCACAAGACTTTGATCCCATATATGGTTATCTCTAAGAAGGATTGATGTGTATCTCAAGGATTATGACTCCTAACCCTGAAGGAAACAAATGGGCATTTCAACTCACTTTGCTAAGGAAGACAATTCCAGATAGTGTCTTTCATAAAAGGAAACAATGGCAATTTATAAGGACAGTGCTGCAGATGAAGCAAAACCAAATACACATTGAAACTTACTTGAAAACAAACTTCAAAACCTATTGCTTGGTCTCTCATCTTTCCCTTGAACTCACAGAGAGCTTATTTTCCTTGTGTTTCATGTCTCTGTCATCCAACACAGGCCTCAGTGGGAACATCTGGGAAAGTGCTGTTGGGACCTTGGTACCAATGTTTTGTTTTCAAAGCTGGCTGAAGGCCTTAGGGTTAGACTGGCTAAAGGAATGCAGGGCAATGAAATGTACATTTCCATTGCAGGACCTACCTCCATGTGCTTTGAGAGACTGAGCCCACATCAGAAATACAGGTTCTTCTGCAGCACACAGGAAAAGGCAGTCACAAATGAAAGAAACTTAAGAATTAAGATAAACAGAAAACCACCAGGATTAGCCAAGGTGAACTACAGGGGAGGAGAGGAAGGGAACAAGTTTAGTCTGTGCTCACAGAGACATTGGTGGGTAGAGGGCCAGACAGCAATTAAGCAGCAGCTTTAATGAATTTAAAGTGAATCTCTCTTCAAGAAGACATACAGAAGTGGATAGGTGCTTTTTGCTGTGTTTGCTCTGTCCTTGGCAATGTGATTCCAGGAGCACCAGAGGCTGTTCCCAAGATGATGGTTAGGTGACACCTGTGCTGCCATCAGACTCCTGTTCTCCAGCAGCTCAAGATGTGTCCAGATCCCATTTGCCTGTGAATGGCACTGGAGCCCCACGTGGAAGTACCAAATTAGTTTTTTTCTGCTTAGCACCACCATTGCAAAGACAGGCTAGCTGGAGACTTAGGACCTATCCATATGGCAGATAAAGCATGTTCTGCCAAGGCACTGTGATCATCAGGGCCATTTGAAGTTCACCTTGGCAATCTCAGTGCCTGCTCCCAAGCCCAGATTTATTTCTGCTGCCTTGTCTTGAGATGCAGAGGCTACAGACTTTTACAGTTCAATAGGAATTAAGTATCAAATGTCTTCAGGCCACTGAATCTACAACACTTTGGAGAATGAGACTTGTGTACAATTGAAGATCACAGCTCACATGTCATTTTAGATTATCAGCTGCTTATTATTTTATTGCTTTCTTAGAAGAAATGACAGTATGTGAATTAATTTTCTCCAAATTAAAGTACAGTTGAAAACACTTAAAAAAAATTATTGAAGAGCAGAGCAGAATGTACTTTCTCTTGCTGGAGCTATGTAATGGTTTAAGGGGCACTACATTTCTTTAGACAATTTCCTTGCTGCTGCTGTTAAGCAATGGAAATTTAAGCACAAGATTTGAAATACTTGCAAGAAAAAAGTGCATACCTTGCATTCCTGTATTTCCATTCCTCAGTGCCTTACTCCCTTCGTATTTGCAGACAGTGTTTTGAGAGGGTCTGATGCAACATCCAGAATCATTTCAGGGATTTCATTTCCATGAGCTTCCATGCATCTCCATATTTATCTTTCCCATATTACTGAAAGCTATGTGCAATTTTAATCAGAGAAGCTGATAATTAATGTAGGGGTTTTATTGTGGTTAAAAAGTGTCCCATGCATCTGTTTCTCTCTGGTGTGATGTTATGACTTAGGGGGTCTGCCATCTGTTTACTTCCAAGTCAAACTAATAGCTTTACATTTAAGGAATCTAAACTGACTTTATTTGACCAAATACCTTTTTGGCCCTTTAAAATTTGGGTTTTGCTCTGGATTACTATTACTTTTCACTTTCATAAATGTTGGCTACTGTATAAAAGCACAAACCCATAAAAACATGCCAAATGTGGCTTGAGCAATCTTTGCTGCACTTAAAAAAAATAGTAATTGCCTGTAGACATCAAAAGTCTTCTGTGATTTCTCTCTAAGAGATGAAAGGATGTGCAGTTGGTATACATTCTGAAATGCCACAGTGTCTGCAGAAACATGCTGCAATATGCATTTGTGAGATGTATAGAACTACAGATATTGCAGGATTTACAAGTGACACGTGAACTCAGGGAGGGAACATTGCATTCTCTGTATTTAATTCCTTGTTTGCAAATGCATATGTGCATTTTACAATGTAATTTTATGCCATTTTATAAGCACCAATTTCTTAAACTATGCTGTGTTGTCATTAATGTGAAGGTTTGTATTAAGGAGTAGAAAACAGTTGTAGAGTCTCTGCTCCCTCTTCCAAAGCATAAACAATATTATAACATATGTGTAACATGGAAAAAAGAAACACAACCCATACATGCACATGGAGCAGAAGAAACACACAATGAGGAGCAAAACACTACTCAGCCAAGAAGTGCACATAGAGTATAACCACACATCCAGGGATTGTGCACAGACACTCCAAGCACCTAGAACTGTCTACCCCAAATTGTGCCTCTATTTCCACATAATCTGCTTGCCTTTCCTGCACACACCTAGACAGATGGCATAAGGTGAAAAGCTCTTGTGAAAGACACAGGGTGAATCAGGGATCTGATAGAGAAGCACTATGGGAAAATATTTTTTCCCTGGGTACTTCTGCCTGCCAGCTGGAGAACTGCAGAGAGTGCCTCCTGTGCAGGAGGAAAAATGATTATTTTTTTTCCCCTTCAATGTAGCTCTGTTTTGAGTAACAGCTTATACAAAATACTTTCCCACCTCTGACATTAAATAATTGATAGACATTAAATATCCTTATGTAGAAGCACAAGCAGAGATTGAAGACTGGGCCAGAATCACCCAGTAGGTTAGCTATAACTCAGCTGAATTCAGTAGATTAACCCTTGCCTATGTTGAAGCTGAAGTTGGGTCCTTTTAGCCATCCATCTGGTGCATACAGTAATGTACAAGTGAAAAGAAATGTGTGTCAGAAATCCAAAACATATGAGCTGATATTATCTCCATTGATCAATAAAACACAGAGTGGTGTTAGAGCAGTGGTTGCACATTTTTTGGTGTGTTGACAATGGCCAACCCCCAGCATTCCCTGTGCACCAGCAAGCACCTGCCATTCAACTTTGAATTCAAATGCACTACAACCACTTTGGTTCTGCAGTCCCATTGCAAGCTGCCAGTTGGTAATGAGGGTCCTGTTGAAGGAGTCACATATTTCTTTATCCTGAAATACTCCATACCCCTCCTTGGTAGTGGGACATCTGCAACTTGCCTAAGATTATCAGGGCAAGAAGACATCTAGGCTCACAGGCTGAACACTGCCTTGGCTGCAGTTTGTTCTTTCAGTGAGTCCTACCTGGGTCACTGTGCCAGGGGGGTGGGCTCAGGTGGGTAAACTGCTGAGGGTCACATTTCTTTTGCATCTGGTGTTCACAGAGCTTGAGGTGTTTCATTGGAGGTTCTTTCACTTGAGCTCTTCTTGACTTGGGGCCTGACCTACCTCTAGGATGGATTTTATTTTCTAAGTAATGTGTTCCAGTTCAGTCAAAAGTCATAGCTGTCACACAGAAATTTTGTCAGGAAATTCTTTGGCCCTTTGCAAATATTAGACTAGATTATATAATAGTTGTTCTACTTTCATAGTCTGTGCAACTGTACATATATAGATCATCCTGCTTCTTGGGAAGTGGAAGCTGCTTTTCTTCTATTTTATCTTAAATTTGTACTTACATCTTGTACTTAATCCTGATGGAAGATAAAGCCTAGAAAAAAACAGCTGAGAATAAGGCAATTTGGAATGCTTGCAGAGATTTTTTTTTAAGTTATTGTTCTTGCTAGGTTAGTTAGCCCTGGTTTTAGTTTACATTGACCTCCCTGAGTCAGCAGAACTGTGGGAGAACAGATTAGATTTTCTTGGAAACGTGTTAATATTGGAACTGTTAGTGAAAAGTTTACCTGCAGGCACCCAATAGTAACACTGAATTACAACTTAATTGCTCATAAATTTACCTCTTTGGGTAAAGAATACTAAAGGTAATAAAGGAGGCAACATGATTTTCATTTTTCACAATGTTCACTCCCTGAACCTCTAAGAGAAGACCTTGGTAGTCTTTAACATGCTCTTTTCACTTGCAAAGGACATTCATACTTCAGAAACTCAGCATGTATTTTTAGTTCCTTCTCAGGAGTTTTGATAGCATTTTTCCCTTAAATGTTCCTTAAAACCAGTATTTCCTGGTCTGTAATTATTGTTTGCCAACATCAGGTTCCCAAAATAATCCTTCCTCACATGAATATATCTTACTCACATGATTTGTTCCAGTGAAATCAATTATCTGTTTTAAATACGACCCCTGAGATAAAAGGAGGTTACAGCATCAGACCTCCTACAGAATTTGCCTACCAGCTTCATTGTTTTATAAGCCCAGGCCCAGCCTGCTCTACCAATTTTTTGCCTGAGTAGCTGCACTGCTTCAAGATCTGAAGTTTTCTTAGACCTTTGTTGACAACAATATCTTACATGACAATACAACTCTCTCTACCAAGAGCCCAGTGCTTTTGTTGGTGTCACATAGTGAGGGAGGTAGTGCAGATGTATGAACCAAAAATGCACCATGGCGTAGATGGGTCTGTATTTGCCCATTAAAAAAAAATATCATAAAAAAATATCATAAAGTATCTGGCTCCAGAACCAGCTGAGGGCTTTCTACCACACTGTACTCTCCTCCCTAAGCTACTGTCTCATTAAATATAGTTGGAGGTTACAAAGACATTACTGGATGGAAAGGGAGCTGTGAGCTGCTTGCTAGAAAGCCTCCCTTTGCCTGCCTTCCATTTTCTAATGCCCTGAAGCTTATTGAGCATCAATCAGTTACTCTGCAAATTTGTGAGAACCCAAGTAAGACACTCTTTAAACTTGGCACAGAATGAATGGCTTCTGACATGCAAGGGTTATTGGATATGATGTTTTGTTTTCACATACATTAATTTTTAGGAAGTAAATTATAATTGAGTGCAGCATTTTCACTCACAGGAAATAAGACTTGCCTTGCACGAGTTTTTTACATCTTCTGAAGTAAATATCACTGGCAAGTCCTAATATAACAATGACTTCTCCATTCATGACTTGTAATAGGCTTTGTCTAGACACCACATATTAATAATATGCATTATTATTTGGCATTTGGAATTCTTAAGTAAAAGTAAGGTCTCCCTGCTGACACCAGGCATAAGGTGCTTATGTGATCAAAGTTAACCACAAAGTATAAAGCACCATGTAAATAATTTTCTATTCCTATCTATTAAAGCTCTAGAAGTGGGAAGAGTTATAAGTTAGAACACTGTATAAACCACCTTGCAGTTAACAGAGAAGGGCAACAAAAAATAAGTAAAGTTGTGGACCAGTTTTCATACAAGGTAAGGAACACATATGCAAGGTAAGCTCTTCAGCCTGGAAAATGTGACTGAGGGGAGAAAAGAGAGAGGCAGGGAATAAGTGGCTGTGGATGAATTTACTGCCACTTCTAGTACAAGAATATAAAATATTATAAGGAGGATGAAGATGCTGAACAAACAAAATGAGATAATTCATCACTGAACTCACACTTGGGCAACAGAGCACCTTCCTGTAAGATCACAGAATCATTCAGATTGGAAAAGACCCTTGGGATCATCGTGTCCAATCTCAGGCACATACAAAAGGAAAAATATGTCGGAGAAAGAGAGAAGTAGGTTTGCATTAAGTCTTTGTCTAACCCCCTGGTTATTGGCAAAACTATAGCAAACTTCTAAAAGTAATGGATTAACCAAAATGAAAATGCTTCTATATAAATTATTTGCTCTCTTCTCACAGTTTTAGTTACAACTAGCAAGAAACTGGAAGTAATACAAATAATTCTATACAAACAGAGAGGTTTGATGACTTATTTCTGGTTTTTTTTAATAATTTCTTGAAATATTTTATCTTATACTCTTATACACAAAACCAAATAATCTCATTTTATTTTCCTGAAAAGGTGTTTTTGTTAAGCTCAGCAACACTTTTTCTAGGCCAGATCAAATGAACTAGGATTGGATACTCCTTGGGAAGCTATTGGTGTGTCCACACATGGTGTTTATTCATTTCTCTGTATGGCTTTGATAGAATATTGCTTCTAGATTCTAATCTATTGTATTTAAGGTATTTTCTTATCCAAGAAAACTGATGAGAAATGACTGAGAGGTCACAGAATAATGGGAGTAGGGACAGGTCTGGTTCTAAGCCCTTGGCCACCAAGTGGGCTTTAATGGTGAGCATTTACAAAAGCTGGCCCAATGGGAAGCTAATAGAGGTTGTTCTCCATTGAGCAGAGACCGAAATAAAAACCTTGGTGTTGCAAAGGTGTTTACCTGGATATAAAGCACCACTGTGTTTGCCTGGGGGATAACAAAGGTATCTTCCTGGAAATCAGGCCTATTTTCTTCAAACGATCTCCAAGGAAACAGCCTCTGCCGAGCCAGGATCTGATTACCAGTTGCAGGCCTCAGACCATAGCCATTATTGTTTTAACATTTCTGCCTTCCTCTTTATCCCTGTGGGAACCAGCCTGTATGGGCTGCTGTGTCTCCCCAACCTGACCTTGCTTGGGGATAAAAAGACAGGTTAGCACACAGCGATTGCAAAGCCAGAAACAAAAAAGACAGTATTTAGGAAATAACAGAAGGAGCTGGCACAGTATGATTATGTGTAATGTTCTACGCTGTGCAGCGTGGGTGGCCCCATGAACAGTTCCTGTCCATGAAACCCAGACAGAAGCTTGGACTTGGTCATAGTTTCTCCATTTAGAACCTTGTCTGAGCAGTGATGCTGTGATTTTCATCACTAAGATACTAATTTCCTGCAACATTTGAGATTATTAAAAAAAGGAAAGAAAAATGGAGGAAAAAATGCAAAATGCACATAAAATTGTAGTGCTTTCAGTAAACAAAATGAATAGTAAAGCAGCAGAAAGAGCTGGATATGAATCATTAAGTCTGTTGCTGTTTTACTACTGTCCTCTGAGCTTTCCATGCAAGAAGCCAAGGAGCCCAGAGGTCCTCAGCAATTAGTCATGATGAAGTGCCTAACAAATGCTACAGAAAATAAATGCTCAGTGCTTAAGCATTTGTCATCTAAAAGCTGGAAAAAAAAGTGTGAAGGGAAAGAGAGATTCTATTATGATCAACCAGGGGTGCTCAAACGGGTATGACAATTGTACACACAGATGTTCACTGTCAAAACCCAACCCAGCCACAGCTGCAAGCCACGAGATCCCAGTTCAGTCACAGTGGAGGCAAAGTAAGTTGTAGATTTTCTTTGGCTTGTCTCAGGCACCACCTCAATTCACAAGCAAAAGCAACCCAAAACTCAGCTATGAATTCATAGAGATTTCAAGCTAAGAGAAGTAAATTATGTTTTTTCATATCAGACCATATGGCAGATAAGAAATATCTTGATGTTCTGATAGCTGATCATTTCCTATATAGGCATTGGCAGAAAATAAATTTTCCATAACCAAGTTTCCTGACAGATAATGCTACATCATTCTTCACACATCCTAACTCTTTTATATCTTTATGTTGTAAGCTCTTCAGTGCACATACCCTTGTGGAGCTCTGATCACAGAGCATTTTAGTACCTTTACAGTATATGTCAGACCAGAGAAGGGAGCTGCAGCTCAGTTAGCTCCAGTTAGGTGGGATTTCTGCTTGCATTCTTGCCTTTATTTTGAACGTCTCTCTCCTCAAAATTCTACAAGATGCTGACTAAAAAACAACAAAACAACCTGTGGTCCCTGTTAATCTGTACTGATGTCAGTGGAAGGAACCAATGCTTGTGAAGAGGTGACTCATTTGAAGCTTCCTAAATTCCAGTTAGTTTTTCCAGCTACTATTTAGAGGTAGCAGAATACGTTTTGCATCTTGGGCCTTTGGAGTCATTGATACCATATCAACAATTAAGGTGCTTGGGCTATCAAACCTGACTTTTTTCTGCAAACAGCAAAACTGTGTACCTGCACCCACCTCAAAAAAGCTTGTGCTTCTCAACAGAGACAAAGAATTTGTCTGCATGATGTATTTGGAAAGCTTTATTTTCCTCATCATTTTACCTTGTGTGAATTATGTATGCTCAGAAGTGATCAAAAAGCAAAAGTCCACAGAGAATAAACCAGTATTAAGCCTGGTTACAGCATCCTGCCACAGTTAAACATTTCCTTTTTTAACTATGTGATGCAAAGAATAAATTTACTTTCTTATGTGGGTTTTTTTTTTCTCTTTTTCAGACTCTGACAGCACCTGCTCCTTTTGCAGATGAAACAAGCTGCCAGTGCCAAGCCCCCCATGAGAAGCTGACCATTGCCCAAGCCCGCCTGGGGACACCAGGTATGTGTAGAGAGCTGCATCAGCAGGACTACAGCTGCTCCAAAAACACAGGTTCTCCTTTACAAACTGCTACTACTCACTTGTGCCTTCCACTTGTAAGCAGGAAGGCCAGCCTGGTATCTGGTGCTATCAGGTAATGGGCAAGAAAACAGCAACTACAGGACTATTGTCTTCTGTTAGAGAAACAACAAGAGAAAACATTTAAAGTTAGAATTTGATGTGTTCATGGATGTCTGCATGTTGGTCAGAAGGAAAGCTTGCCAGCCAACTCCAGCCAACCTGAAAATTGTGTTGTATAGTGGCTACATTTTGGATTTTCTTCCTGTACTGCCTCTGTATGCTGGAAAACTCTTCTTCCACTCATGTTCTTGTTGATTACATCAGACTCAAGTGGCCTTAAAGGCCATTTGCCCTTTGCAAAGAAACCTTGCCTAGTTTCTTTATCTGGACATCTGTGATTAAGTTGGGGAGATGGGATGATTTCACATAAAGTCCCAAATACATATTTCAGCCTCCCCTAAATTTCAAGAGATTATTTAAAGAAAACCCAACCTTTTCTTGCTTATCTTACTTATTTAAAATAAGCTATTAAAGTGCATACACTTCATAGGAGTCAGATGCAGCTTTACAATCAGCTCTGCAAGGGACGATGTTCTCACATGGACCCTTAGATGTCCTGACAGCAGAGATATCTCTCTGTAGCACTGAAGCACAGTCCATGGAGGTTGGAGCTCTGCTGCTTTCATTTCCACCACCATTCTGCTTGAAGGTGGCACAGCTGTCAGGTGTGTCATTTGATAAAGGAAATCCTTTTTCTATCTGGAGGCTGCTGCTGAAGATGTTGTAAAGACAGCAAGAGTTATAAAGATGACAGCAGGAGGATGATACGAAAAAGAAATGGTAGGCTCATTAGAGAGAAGATCTTGGGGGAAGTATAAAAAAAGGGAAGTGAAAGGTTTATGTTGAAGAGGGAAGCAACATTTTTAGAGAGGTAAGCTGTGGAAAAAAAAGAATGTCAATGAGAGGGAAGGAAAAGGGAAATGATAGGAAAAAATACAGAAAAAAAAAAAGAAAAAATCCAGAGGGCAGAATTGACTAGAAAGGCAGGGAGAAAAGTACAAGACATATGGTGGAACTCCGAATGAGGCAGGAAGATGACATTTTTGCTAAATTAGAATATAGGAATGATGGATGATAATAAATAGGCTAAGCCTGAGAGAAAACAGCAGAGTATACAGAGAAGAACAAGTAATAAGCAGGATAAAACACTGTAGGTTCACTTATGGTGTTTTTTGAACATCAGAACTGGGGTAAATCTCTACAATCACCTGACCTGGGAATAAAACCTGACCAGTAGAATTAAGTGCAGTTTATCTGGGGTCTGAAAAATCACTGTTGTTTTTCTTTCTCCACAGCTGACAGACCTGTCAGAGTGTATGCAGATGGGATATTTGACCTCTTCCACTCTGGCCATGCTAGAGCTCTTATGCAAGCCAAAACTCTATTCCCAAATAGCTACTTATTAGTGGGAGGTAAGATCAGAGTTATTTATTGTTTGGATTTTTGCTTCTGTGCTTCCATATCAGAGCTATTGCTGTGCTCAAACCCCCAGCTGTTTATACACTATGACTTTGAATGCTGCTTTCACTCTGGGGGCTTTCTATAAGTGATTTGCTTTGAATTACATCTTACAATTGCATCAATTAAAGTAAAAGTCAAATTCTGCCCTCAGCAGCACAGTCACAATTGCCATTCTAGTTAAAGCAGGTGCCTGCATGACTCTGAGCTTAGAATAGCTCCATATGAATAATTTACCTTTTTCAGTTATTCGCACAAAATTGTTCAGAGACAGAGATGAGTGAATGAGACCAACCACTCATTTATTTCTGTTTCCTCAGTCCCTCCACCAGCCAGGCACAGCCCATGGCCTCTGGCTGCCAGGTCAGTACTGTGTGTGCAGACCAAGCCTTCAACATCAGCAGAGAAGCTAAATCTGTCCTGTTATCATTGGAGACTCAAATGTAGGTCATGATTTGAACATAGTTTTAAGCTCAAAAGCATCCCTGTGCAGGTTACTTTCTTAACAGTTTGGGTTGTTTTATTTTTTTGCTATGAATATCTTGATTATTCTTTTCTGTGTGGCTGACAGCTGTTCAGCAGTTGGTATGTGCCTGAGGAGTCACCAGAGGATGGCTCTTTCCTGCCTAGCTTGCTGTGCGAGCCCTACTCTCATGAGATCTTGTAAACATGCATTTCAGTTCCAGTTCTCTGGCACATAAACATTTCACTGCACCCTTCAGCCACTCAGATGCTTGCAGCAGTGATGGTAAAGTGAATGTGAATGCAACCTTCAAACACTTTGTAAGATGCAGGGTTTTGCATCTTTGTCCCAGATGAGGTGAAAGGAGGAGAAAAGACCCAGCATAGAGGAAAAGTAAAAAAAAAATAAAAATCTTCTTATAAACACACTTCTTAAGTTTATGAACTGTGGCAATTCCCACAGAGCTTTCTGGGAGGGAAAGAAGACATCCCTTTGTTGCAAAGGGAAGATTTAGGACTCTCTTGTTTTCCTGCTGAGCCAGGTAGCTTGCAGAAGAAGTAAGTGGAAGTGCAAGACTGTGAGGCTTTTTTAAAAAAAAAAAAAGCAAGTAATGTAGATTTTGTTCTTGCTTTTAAGGGAGTAGCAGGTGTCCCAGATCAGGGAAGGAGCTCTGGGGCAAAAGCCTGGCTCCTTTGAAATTTGTGACATGGCTTCAATTTGCCCTTATTTTTGGAGTGAAGGACAAAGCAGCCAGCACTCATCAGCACCTTTTCCCAGCAAGACACTATGTCTTAGCATGTTTAAAAAATGAGCACCTTTCCACACCCACATACAATTTGTGCTGCAAAAGCACTGATGTCATGCGGGCACCACAACCAGCCCCTTCTATTTCTCATTTTGAAGACAATTATTTGGAGCTAAGGGGTTTTTTTTGTTGTTGTTTTTGTTTTTTAATAGACATACCCTCTCAAAATAGTCATTAAAGCAGACTGACAGAATCATAAAGAAGTGCAGAGATATTGTGTCTGCACTGCATATGAACATCCAGTGATAATAAAATCAAACCTTTCTATAAAAATCAAGCAAAACTTACTGTTTTTTCCAATGATTTTAGTAGATTATTCCAGGAGAGGGTAGCTTTAAGGGGTCACAAAGGCTGTAAATAAATATAAACACAATCTCAGAAGGAATATTTCTACTGAAAATGCTTTGATCTCCATTAAATCTCTTGTCAGCAGGCATAAAAAATGCCATAATAGGATGTAGTAGCATTTTGCTAGCTGAAATTCATACGTATATTGTTATCTGGCTTTGAATTTTGCATGAACTCCAGGGCTATCTAATCCTTCCTTCATTTTTCCTACTTTAAATATCCTTAACGACCATCACAGCAAGAACATCCATTTTAGATCTCAAAAAAGACTGCATCTTTGCCAGTGCTTTGCCTCATAGGTTGATGTTTTCAAATTAGAAAGAAGCAGCAGCTGTAGGGCTGCTTTCACACTTCCCCGCAGCACTAATAACATTGCATTTATCATTTGTCAGGTACATTCACTATTTGTCCTCGTGTCACAAACAAGTGAGATCCAAAGGCCTAGGTTGGATCTGTGGTGAAGGACAACCACTGACAACCCTATAAATAAACCCTATGATAAAGATAATCCCTAACTTCTATAGTGCTCTGGTAACATTGGTGTTGCTTCGCCATGATTTAGAAGCAACGTGACAAAGTATTGGTACATCAAGAGTTAAAGACACAGGATTTTTGGACTTACAACTCTGCTCATTCCACTAGAATGTGTGGCTACTCCTGGTCCTTTCCATGAGGCTTCTGTCTGTGATGTCCCATCTGAAGGTGGCACTTCTCTTTCAGTGAAACCTGCTGAATGCAAAGCTAAACTCAGATTCCTGTAAAATCTGCCATGACATGGAATTACCAGGAAATGTTCAGGTGCTGGTCATGCTATTTCTACTGAGTGTGGAGCCATTTTATTGATACTTTTGTTGTCATTTTAGTTTGCAGTGATGATTTGACTCATAAATTCAAAGGCTTCACTGTGATGAATGAAACTGAGCGATATGAAGCCCTCAGACACTGTCGTTATGTGGACGAGGTCATCAGAGATGCACCCTGGACACTGACACCTGAGTTCCTTGAAAAACACAAGGTACATTTCTTTCCATATCCCTCCCTTCCTCTTTGTAGACTGACATTGAGAATAAACAGCAAGTCTGTGAAATTCTATTAGCAGGAGCAAATTATTTAATTCAGTTAGTTCCAGTCATTGAAATAAGTTACATGGATTTGCTTGCCTCCATTTTTGTCAGAAAACATTATGTTTGTCTTGCCTTTTTTTATCAATTTGCTTAGATTATTTCTCTAGTGGGATTTTTGAATGGCAAAGTAATTACAAACTGACTTCCAGGAAGGGAAATCATGAACCAGGAAAGTTATCAAGTAGTGACTAAAGTCCTGTTAAAGTCCCCAGTTAAGGGCATTCTTATTAATGTTAATAGGTGCAGTAATTGGCCAGATGTAAAAATTACATGTGTCCTCTAAAAGGCAGGATAGAATTTCTTATGTGCTAGTGACTGTCTTGTAATATATGTGCATCTTAACAAAAGCATAATTAAGTAGGATATATTTTAGTGTCTATATGCATAAAATATATAT
>JAOEGS010008975.1:0-22277 GCA_025447755.1 Corythornis vintsioides | reverse complement strand
CTATATTATTATTATATATTTAGATATATTTTATGCATATACGCACAGCCCTAAGGAGGTGCAATTGGTAATCCCACCTCCATGGTTTTGAAAGCCACAGCTTTGCCTCTTGACTCAGCTATTCTGGTAGCAATAAAAGCAGGAAGGGGTGTCTTAGGTTTCCTATAGAATATCACTCCTACAGATTATCACACAGAGCCAGCCAGAATGGTGTGTTAATGGCAGTGCTGACCATGCAACACAGCAGCAGTAGGCCTGAATCTAGTGCAGTATTCTAGGTCAAGGCTTTAGGATGAGAGTGTCAAAAGCGAGTCAGCTGAAGTCAAGAAAAAAGATGATCCTCTACAGTGATCCCCCACTGAACCAAGATTCAGTAGTCATGGCATGTGATTCTTCTTCTGTTCACTGGCAGATTGACTTTGTAGCTCACGATGACATCCCATACTCCTCCGCAGGCTCGGATGATGTATACAAACACATAAAGGAGGCAGGTAAGGGGAACTTTGTGTTTTTAGCACCTTCCTTTTCAGCCTCAGCTCACATTCTTTTACTGTCTTTTGACTACAACTGCTGGAAGAGAAGCAGTAGAGATAATACCATATTCTCTTACATCCCAACAGTAGGTACTGCTGTCTTCAGCAGAAAGATTCACTTTGTGAAACCATAGAGGTTTCTGAAACCATTCAGTTCTGTCATGAAAAAGTCCCATTTGTGTTTTTAAAATAATTGTAGGGTGCTCATCTAAGAGCTTTGGAAGGATGAAAATGATTTTATTTCACACAGGAAGCCATCCAGCTTCAGTCATTTGTTGATAACAGTAAACTGACGACTCCTCGACACAGCACTGTCCTCAATATTGGCAAGTACAGGCAGCCTTCAGGAGTCATTAGGATCTGATTCTGATTTGCACTGAGGGTTCTTCTCACTATACTGGCAGAGGGCTTGAATCAGTACCAGAGTAATTAATTTGCTGTGACTATTTGGCAGTTTGGTTGACTACCATATTACATTGAATAAGAACATGCTGAAGTCATCAGGAATTTTGTCTCTTCAGTTCAAGGAAGCTGAATTCAACCTGAGGAGATACTGTTAAGCCACTGTTAGCAGCAGCTGTCCTGTAACACAGTGAACGGTGCAGGAGGAGGAACTCACCATACCTGTCTTCTCTGGTCCCTGGAGGTGCTTGTTTGAACCCTGGCAAATCCGTCCTCTGCCTGGTCTGCAGAAACATGTCTCTGTTTTGGAGGCTTAAAAAAAAAAATACAGAGCAAATTTGCCTGATGGTAATTTGTCATGCAAAGTGACCTTCTCGAGCTATACAATGACAGCAGCAAAACAGGTATTGACCTGAGCTGAAATGAAAGAATAAACTTTTTATAGCTGTAGTTCTTGATCTTTTTCCACTTGCAAACCTCACCATGGTGTTGGACTCACAACTCTCATTTGGGAGTTGCTGTTTTACAGTTTCAGAGCCAGCACCAGCTTCTTGAAAGGTGCCTCTGGTAAGGACAGGTCACCAAGGGACACACAGCATATGTCCTGGACAGGCAGTTGTTTTTTCTTCTGTAAGGTGCTGAGTGCATGGGACAACATGACAGGAGCCCTTGGTGTCACTGCATCTTCCCAGACTGAGCTGGAGAGTGCCCACACCTGGCACATCCTTCTCCACTGTTGTCGGGCACACACATCCTGACAAGAAATTGAAACTTTGCAGAATAGAGTATGGACTTACAACCCCAGGGTCTTGTGGTCTGTCCTGTGTCTATCACTAAGATGCTGGAGAAGTGACTTCAGTTTTGTATAGCTGAACTTTGTCACATATAAACTAGTAATAATGTTATTTTGCTTGTGAGGAGCTTTGAGATCTAATGCTCCAATAGTCTTCTAGAATAGCATTCATACAACATTGAATTTCCCCTTTCTCCTAGGGGGTTTGGTTTAAGTAGACTACTCCTGTGGATGCATTTGTGCATTTTTTGTAGTTCCAGTACTCCCATTTTCCCACACTGGGTTGCTGAGGAGCAGAGAAGCAGATGGGAACTGTGGAGCTCCTTGAGTAGATTCCCATGGTCACTCATTTCCCCTCTCCCTTCAGTGTGGGGGAGGGCACATGGACAGCAGTGAGCTGGATAATGAATGATGCACTGACTAAACCACTGCACATTATGAATTAGTTTGGAAAGCATGAATCAGTCCAACATGTGAATTATGTGAAAACAAAATCTATAGGTAATGTTTTCATACATGGGTTTGTGCATCTGCTTGGAAACAGTTCAGCTTTTGGCTCAGCAAGTGTAGGGTTTGGATTTTGTTCATGTATTCTTACAGCTCCTATCTATAAAGGCTTCTGGCTCAAAGTGTGTTTCACTGCTTCCAAAAATAGTTTCCTGAGTGACTGCTGCAAGTCTGAAAAGCACGATCAGGGAAACCTCTCTGCTTGTGATTAAAATAATGGGGTTTTTTTTTAGCAGAATATTAATTAGAGATCAGCATTTAGTCACAGGAGGCTGCTAAGCTTCTTGATTCTTTCTCCAGATCTTTTTCCAGCCCAGTGCAATTAGCTGGCAATGTTTGTCTTCTTCCAGTGAACATGTGAGGATTAATTTGCCAGTAGCTATAGCACCCTTTTAAGACAAAGCACTACTTTCTTTTTCTGCAAGCCATTTCCAGTCTTATCTCACAGCTCTCTCTCAACAGTAGCTCAGTGTTGCAATTATGTATAAGTGATAGTAATATTTTTTTTTTAGCCCTAGATAGCTGCTAAGGCAAGGTGTGTTAACACTGTTGTTATTGACTTGCACTAAGTTGAAGTGATCCTGTTTTGATGAGGAACAGTTAAAAAGCAACATAGACCTCATCTGTGTGGAGGAAAATAGAAGCATTATTAATAAATGTCCAGTTTTCTTAAGGACTGATCTGTCAGAGCTGGGAGAGTGGTCCTACAGCCCCTGACATGGCCAAGTAGACATGAAATAGGAGCCATGGAGTTTGATACTCTTGTGGTATATCCACATTTGTTCACACTACCATTACACTTCACCTTCCTCTCAGAGCTACTGGCACCTCCAGGGTGTTTTCCCATTACTGTAATGCATCTTTATCCTCTTGGCTTTGGCTGAGGCCAGAGGCTGGTTTGTTTTACTCAACAGAACAAAGACTGTCACAGGAAGCACAGGAGAGAAACAGGAATACACACTGGGCAGAACTGCAAGTCTCTTACCTTCAGCCAGGCATTTTTGTGTTCATCCTCAGCTACCTGCCGCAGTGCCGGGTCCTGCCGTGCTTTCTCAGCGGGCTTTCTTTTCCCACTTTGCTCAGGGATGTTTGTACCAACGCAGAGAACAGAAGGGATCTCCACATCAGACATCATCACGAGAATCGTCCGGGACTACGACGTGTACGCCCGGCGCAACCTCCAGCGAGGCTACACTGCCAAAGAGCTCAATGTTAGCTTTATAAATGTAAGTACACCGACTTGGACTTGCTTCTGGAACACGCTCCTTTAGGATCCTAAACAGAAAGGTTACTTTCCTCCTGCTGCTTTTAAAAGAATTGGGAAGGACTTAATTTAAAATAAGCTGAGGATGGTTTTAATGGCTTCTTCTGTGAATTAGCAGATTCATTTCTAGTTATGCTTTCACGTTTGTAACAAAGCTTCTGTTCCCACTGTGTCCTTCAGCTGTGGGTGACTTAGTGACACACTAGGAAGGAGCCTGTCCTCCCTCAGCCATTTCTCAGCCACTCACTCAAGAGACAATTTCTTCCTGTATTCCCATTGTGAAAAGGCAGCATGAAGAGTGAAGATTTTGATACCCAAACTTTCTCTACAATGTGACCAACCAAACAAGAAAAACCCAGCCTCTGAGCAATAACATTACTAGAGGAAGCCAAAAATGGTTTATAAAAGACAAGGAAGTGTGTTAGGAAGCTAGTAAGTAAATGATGCTAAAGAGATCAGAAGCTACAATAGGTAGGACAAGACATTAGAAAGGATGTCTCAAATTATTCAGCTCCCACATACAGAACTGCACCTTACCTTTTAGTGAGGAGTAAACAACAGAAATCAAAATCTGTTTTCTTTCATTGTCTGTTTTAAGATGTAAGGCCTTGAGATAACCCACATACCTGAAGTCTTCTTTGTGATTGGGCTGTCTCACAGCAGAATTTCCCCCCTCCTTGCTCTGGAGCTGGGAAACCCCTGATGAAGGACTGAATTGTGTAATTTAATGAGGGTTTTGTTTACCTCTTTCTTACTTTGAAGTCTGGCAGATAAATCACAGATTGCAGGGCTTAAATACTTACTTCACTGTACTTTTTATTTTCTGTCTTCTACATCTCTAAAAAATCCTGTAAGTAAATACTCCCCACAGAAGGATCACTATTTCAAATATCTCTTAAATTAAGGCATGCTGGATGCCATGGGGGTTCTCATATTTACCCTTTAGCAGCTCTAAGGTTAAGATACTGTTGCATAACATATGCTTCCCCCAGTCTCAGACACTGATGTATCCTGAAGTCCTGGCACTTGGATATTTAGCTTATTCAAATGCAAAAATAAAAATGTTCACCCGAGACTGTGTTTCAAAATTAAAACCATGGGATTTCACCAAGGCTGAAGAGCATTGGTGTCCTCATTAAAGGAAGAGTTAATCACCTATTAGGTATGAAGTGAGTTCAGTTTCTTTAGACCTTAAATTTTTTGTTTGGTTTTGTGGCCTGCAAAGACAGTTCTACTGATTCATGAGATAGAATAAAACTCACCTCAGCACTAAACAGTATTTGTTTTAGACGTAAATTAAAGTGTCTAATAAATGAAGTTCCCAGGAGATTAAAAGCTGATAGTGATCTGTGCTTCTGCAGAGACTATTACACCTTCAAGGGCACAGTGTTAGCTGTCTGCAAGGTGCAGAAGCATTTCAAGACAAAAGCCCTTTAACCCTGAATATTTCAGAAGCTTGGTCCAATGACACCATCCCTGACATCATCTTCTCTGTGCCACTCATTTTCTGTGTAACTTTGCAATTAGGAACTTGCTTGCTTTCCTATAAAGTCTGCTGGCCATGAGCCACTGACCTGTGCACACCTTCACTGTGGCCAGAAGCTCCTGTATTAGCCAGGTTCAGAGGTGAAGAGTTTTCCTTCTGCTCTGCAGAAATCCAACCAGAGACACTTTGATCCAGGTTGACATGCAGGCTGGCAAGCCAGCAGTGGGCTGCCTTTTCTAGAAAACCCAGGGAAATTTGCCTTTTGCTTACTGCTCAGTTTGTGCTGTTAATTTCTCTCTTGTACACTCACACGATTCATATCATTTTCAAAGTGCATTCAGTTTGAAAATATGGAAAGATTCATGTAGTGGATTAAACACAGTAATCACATAATCCAGTCTTTTAATATGCACCTTCTGCAATTCCCTCCAGAAATGTTACATTTGCATTTATTAAAATAACATGGCAATAGTTAACCAAAGATACGTTAATGCTTTTTTTTTCATCTTTTCAACTGTCAGTTGCTTAATTATGCTTAAGTTCTTATATATTAATCTCTGTCCCCACTTTTAAAACAGGAGAAGAAATACTGCTTTCAAAACCAAGTGGACAAAATGAAAAAAAAAGTCAAGAATGTAGAGGAAAAATCAAAAGAATTTGTTTACAAGGTGGAAGAGAAGAGCCATGACCTCATTCAGAAATGGGAAGAAAAGTCCAGGGAATTTATTGGCAACTTTTTAGAGCTGTTTGGACCTGACGGAGCCTGGGTAGGTACTCTGCCATGCCCCAGGTTTTTATTTCTCCTCTGTAACACAGATCAAGAGCAGATTCTCTTGCTGCAGTCTTTGTTTTGAAAGCCAGCACAGTAGGATAGTACCAAACCTGCTTTCTGAGCCCAGTACCACACCCCAGTACTGCAGCGGGAGGGTTTCCCCCTTCTGGCTGTTGCTTCTTTGGGATAATTTCTGTCTGGTGAAGGTGTGATGCTGAATGTGAGACTGCATTCAGTAGAGCTCCATAACAGCAACACCCAACCAAACAGGCTCACAGAGTCTGTTCTCTCCTTAGCACCAAACAGGACCACACAGACACCAGGGAGGAATTACACACTGGAGATGGTGCAGGAACAGGGACCATTGAAAAGTTTTTCAAATAGTTCATACACTGCACTCAGCAGCACAATGGGGATGATTTTCTAACTTTAAGAACTACTGATTTAAAGTTCTGAAATGACTTTACATGTCAAGTGGCCAGGCCCATCTGCCTGATTGCAGAGAAAGCTCAGATAGAACTGAAGCACTTTCAAAGCTCTCCTCTCTATGTGCTGGCTCCACAGACTCATTTACCAGAGGTCCCCAGGTGCCCTGGAAAGGCAGCTGAGACTCTGCAGCAGCATTTTCTGGGGAGAAACCCCAGCTCCTTACCTGCTCAAACCAGTCATGCACTGAGTTGTGACTTGGTGACATTTCAGAGCCCCAAAATAGTCCTGGGCCCCATCTTTCAGTTCTGATGGCTTGCTCTGTAGCTCCTAGAGCTTTGTTTTCTTGTACTGCTTCCCTTTGCTACACTGAAACCAATAGCAAAGCTGAATCCATACGTAGAATGTATCATTTGTTTGATGAGACTTTCTTAAACCTTTCTAGAAGGAAGTCAAACCTTTTCCAACAAGCTCTCTGGGCCACTGTGCTCTGGTGAAAGCCCCAGGCCCCAGCCAGATCCTCAGAAAATTCAAAGCCTTTGTCCCATTCCCTGGCTCTGCCCACTCAACACAGCACACTGATGGCATTTTATAAAACCTTTTGCTGATAAAAACATTTTACCAAATCTGATTAGAGAAAAGCTGCTCTACAAAGGCCTTTGGGGGGAGAGGGGTGGTGATGGAGGTGGCCTCCTGTTTCCCAAGTTAAATGTGTGACCACAGAGCAGGAAATCTGCTGCAACCACAGAGACCTTTGCTGAGAAGGAGTGCAATCCCTACACAGTGTTGTATGAAAAGTGCCACAGACAGTGAGCTGAGAGGTGGTGTGGCTTTTCTCAAAAGCATTTTGAGCCTTGGCAACAGGAAAGACTTTTAAAATAATGATAACTTGCTATTAATGTCAAAACTGTTATTAACATTAATTTTCCTTATCACTGTTAGTTACATGTTGCTTTTAATGTTGACATTAAAAGTACAGGAATCCTTACAGGCATGCTGGATTCCTAGATCAGTAATTTACATGCCATTAATATGCTATTATTATTTCACAAATAATTATTATAATACCCTTTATGCTGGCATCAATTTTCTAAAAGTAAGGGCCATATAATCCACAAAAAAATACCCATTTGTGAAAAAGGTCAAAAAGCCAAGGTGTCTGTAACTCAGTGGCAATTTTTCCCACCTGTTTTTCTGTGAAAAAATCACAGAGGCATCAGAAACAATGATTACTGTCATGAAACTTTAGTCCTGGCATGAGAGAAGACCACTGCACAGCCTGGCACAGAGGCCCTAATGGCAAGAAGTGCTGCTCCACAGAAGCAGAAAGCAGCAGGGTTCACTCCACCTCTTCTCAGACACATATGAGCAGGCAGCTGCAGGTCAGGTCAGCAGAGGGAAAGCAAGGTTCACAGGGCAGGGTTTCCATGTCTAGCTGCCTCAGAAATGTCTTTTTGGACAAGGTACCCCTTCAAAGGGATGGTTTCCCTCAGTAACATAGGGAGTAAGGGATGGTTTGCAGTAGGAAATGGCTGCATCACCTCAGCCAGCAGCAGAGAGGGGCTCAGATAAATCTTGCAGGTTGCAGGGACAGTGCTTAGGCCACACCCATGTCCACAGCTTGGACTGGAGCATGGCCTTGAAAGAATCAGCAGCTCAAAAGCAACAATCCTCTGTAGTGCCCAGCTGGCACCTGTTTTGTAAAGCAAAGCACTGTCACTGCATAGGCAATACAAGTCAGAAACAGGCAGAATATCTCTGCCCAGTAGCATGTCTGACAAAACCAAAGCAATATCTTCCTAGGTTGGTTGGGTATATCAGAATTTGCTTGAAATGAGGCTTTGAAATTATTTTCCCACCTCGGGGAAAGGTCCCGAGCACACTCAGCCTTGTCTAGCCCTCTGGCACTTCAAGGAAGCCATTAGCACTTGACTTCTTCAGCACCCAGCAGCCCGAGGAGCACCCCCAGTTAGGAAGATCTTGCCTGGAAAGGGCATGACTTGCTGATGCTGCTAGAGCACAGCTGGAGAAGTCATCTATTCTGGAGGTGGGTGCAGCAGTTGTGGGTTTAGCCAGCAACTTGGTGATTACAGCACCAATGCAGGAGGCAGTTCAGCCTGGATGGGCACCTACCCTCCTGAAGGTGTGAATGCACCAGCTCATTCAAGCAAAACTCTTTGCTGAAGGAGGGACCAAGAAGCAGGTGTCCTACAGCCCATCCTAGGGTCTTAGCAGGGTGTTGGGATTCTCCTTTCCATCCCTGCCACATGGGATACCAGTCAAACTGGGACACTTCAATCTTCCCCAGCACTGGTACAGCATCATCACGAAGCACTGTCGTGTTCCTGAGCTTTTTGAAGTGGCTGGGAAGGCACCAAAGGCAGGAGGGAATCAAAATGGGTTGCTTGGCCAGGAAAAAGATATTTCCTATCAAACAGCATTCTTGTGTTGGGGGATCTCTTCAATGAGAGGATGAAACAGAGGAAGCCAAGCCAACAAAACTGCAATTTCTGTGATCTAAAGAGAAATTTTTTATTCCTACCCCTGAATTTTAACAGGCTCCAGAGCTTTGCCAGCCCTGTGGTGGATCCTCACAGTTCTCAGCAGCAGAAACCCTCCCCCATCCGAATGTTTCCTGGCACCATTTATCAGAAGCAACCATCTGCTAACTACTGAGATTTTTAGGAAGCCTTGACTATTTTGGACCTAGCAGTAGTGCAGGGGTAGGTTACACACTGTGGGTCTTTATGCCTGAGTGCATTGCAAAGCGTGGCTCTGGGCAGGAATTGTTCTGACACTCTGCACTGCAGCGACATCCAGGCTCTAAAGTTAATAATGGCCAACGTGATGAAGATATAAATGGTGTGAGGTAGCTCACAGGGGAAGAGTTAAGTGTGGTGTTTGTGCTCAACTATTAACCCCTGGCATTAGCAAACACCAGAAACTTGATGGGCAAACCTAATGGCTCTGCTGGCAGGGAATACTGCGTTTCAGAGAGGGGGAGGATGAGCAAGACGGGCAGTTATATGTTCCTTAGGTGGGAGGAAGATCGTAATAGAGCAGAGTCACTGCAGGGGGAAGGGCAGGAGGAACAAAATAAAAAAGCAGAGAAAGCCTGTGGACTGCAGCTGCCCGAGCAGGCAAACTCAGAATATGTTCTGCAGAAGTTTTCTGCTCTCAGACCTGAGCAGAAATTTACTTTACCTGCGCTGGCTCTTCCATTCTAGTTGCAATCCAACTCCCAGTACTCCAGCCAACACTGAGGATTCCTGTTCCTCGTCCCCGGGAGGAGCAGCAGGGCACTGAAGTCAGCTTGGCATTTTCCACATGAAGCCTGCAGCATCCACACAGTATGCGCCGGATCTCCTGCATCCCAGCCTGGCAGCCTAAGACAAGGCCATGGAGGTGCTAACGAGAAGCAGCATTTGCCTTAGCATAACAGATTGCTTCACTGGAGAGGTGGCCTGTTCCACCCCACCAGCTCTGGCAGGCCTCCATTCAGCTTTACAAAGCAAAGAATGACAATAAAGCCCAAAGCAGAACAGAGAGCCTGCACTTGTTTCTCTTTTCAGTACAGACACCTGAATTCTGACATTCTCACCCCCAGTGTAAGGGTTTGGGTTGTGCCTTTCCCAGGTAGCTGGGGAAGTGGCTGCCAGTATTTGGCAGGCACTAGACTGCTTCCCTTGAAAAGGAAAAAAGGAAGAAAGGCCGAGTCAGACAGGGGACTCAGAAGGAGATGGATGGCCTGCCCATCATGCTGAAAGGAAAAGGTCCTGAGAACAAGGAATATTGTGAGTTCAGGCAGAAACGTGACTTTTGGAGACAAAATGTGACCATCACTTGAAAAAATAATCCAAAAGGAGCTCCCTGCAGGTGGCTTAGGACAATACCCAGAACATTCTCATGCTAGGGTTGTCCAACCTAAGAAAAACCCTTGTTGTGTAAAAACTGGGTTATTACAGCACAGTAGAAGAGGCAAAGGCTAAGTGGGGACTGAACAGGCTGTGCTTCAGAGCAGAAATCTGTCTCCCTGCTTTCTCCCAGGTAAGAGGCACAGTGCAGCACAGCCTGCACCTGCCTGCAGACACATCTTCCCCTCTGCATTACTGACGGAGCCTCTTTTCCCTTTGCTTTTGCAGAAGCAGATGTTCCAGGAGCGCAGTGGCCGAATGCTCCAGGCTTTTTCTCCCCGGCAGAGCCCGAGCAGCAGTCCCACGCGAGACCGGTCCCCATCCCGTTCTCCATCTCCACCCTGGGTCTTCGATAAAACCTCCCCTCCCTCTTCTCCAAAAGCTGCCTCGGCCTCCCTCAGCAGCATGAGCGAGGGAGATGAGGATGAAAAGTAAAATATATATTTTTTAAACCATGAGACAGAAGAATAAGCTGTGAACTCAGCCACTGGATGGGGAGAAGAATGAGGAACATGTTGGGTGTCTCTGACAGCAGAGAACGTGCTCTGGGAGAAGATGCTGAAAAAGGGCTGGAGCACAGCAAGGGAGATCTCAGGAAGAGCTTATCCCATCCCCACTCCCTCGTGGTGCCTGCAAGCCCGGCCAGCAGCACCTGCCAGACACAGTGCTGGGGACTGGCAGAAACACCTTTGTGCAGGTTCCTGTCCATGTCCTGCTGCTTACAGCTGCTGCAGGCAGGCCGGGTTGGCAAGGAGCTCTGCACTGAGTGGGGCTAGTGGAAGGAGCCCCAGCAGCCCCCCATCCAGACCCAGCCCACAGGCACGCAGTGGCTGCAGCCCATGGATGGAGAAGATGCAGTTGTACCAGACCCTGCTAACCTTCAGCTCTTCTGGCACGTGAAGAAATGGCATTGCTGCAGAAAATACATTCAGAAATGGGAAATTTATTTTTTTTTTCCTTCTCCAATCAAATCAGCCTCAGATCCCAAACCATGCCAGTGAAATGGACAGTTCTCCAGCTGAGTTGGTGGAAATCCATTTAACACGTTCAAGCTACTGAATGCTGCTTGTTGACCAAGCCTCTCTATGAAGTCTGTGTAATGAATCAGGCTGTATTTGCTTTATCAAATCGCTCTCCATGTCCCTAGTGCCTGAACAGGTGCCTGATAACTTCTGTTTTCATCCCTGGGTTTGCACTTTGGAGGCAAGAATGTAAATGATAAGACAGCCCTAGCTGGTATGAGTTGTAGGAAATAGATAGCTTGAAGACCTTTGTGATTTTTACTGGTAAATTCTAAAATGCTCCTGTGGGATCCCAAGGCCTTGGGACATAGCCTCCTAGGAAACCCTGCTGCTCCCAGCTCTATCACCCAACAGTGGGCACAACAGTGCTGCTCTCCTCACATGCTACTCAGCCAGTTAAACAAAAATTCCTCATCAAACTCTGAATGTGTTCAAACACCCAGAATCCACAGGGGTCCTGAGGCCATTCCTCTACCCTAATGTAGAGAAAAAGTTGAAGAGAACAATGAAAAACCTTTTAAACAGGATTAGCCATGAGAATTTTCTTTCTCTGTCCATGACACCCATACAGCCTCAAGCAGAACCACAGAAAGGGTAGAACAAATGAAGCTTTCCCTTCCTTCCCTTCAGTGCACCAGCTGATCTCCTTCCAGCTTGCCAAAGTCAGACCTGCCTGATGTCCGGCTACACCACTTAGCCCCATAGCTGGTACCTGGTGAGGTGGCTGCAGACTCGAAGGATTTCTGATCACAAAGGACCCCCAGACCCCAAGGCTGCCCAGCCCTGCAGCTCAGAAAGCACCAGGCAGCAGCCAGCCCCCCTCAGTGGGGTAGGGCTGTGAAGCAACGATGTGATTTTGCCTGGCAAAGCCTCAATGCGTGGGCTAGTCAAGGCTCTCCAGCCCAGCACCAGCTTTGGTGCCAGGCCAGACAAGTAAAGGGTGCCACCACCTACCTGTCCCAGTGGTAGCTTGCTGGGCACAGACCACAGGCAGCCTGGGCAAGACTTGCAGCAGTGAAACTGCCACTGTGCCACTGCTCTCTGGAGTTGGCAAACCCACCAGGACATGCAGGCTGCTGGGAGCAGCACCAGCCAGCACTTTGCTGGTTCCCTGTGCAGGCAGCAGGGGAAATGCTGGGAGAGGCAGGGCTCTGAGTGGTTCTAAGAATAAAAAACTGTGAAGAAAGAAGTTGCTGGAGTGTTTGAACACATGGGCAGGTGGGGAGGGGGGTAGTACCTGCTGGCAACAGTCCCCCTAGGCCACCATCCTTACCTCACCAAGTAACCTAGTAGGTAAACTTGCACTCCTTCCCTTCTATATACTTTTCTAGTCAGGTAAATTAGAGACCTTCATAGGAGGCACCAAACTGCCCCATTACTCTGTTCTTTCCCTACAGCTTTCAGCCCTCCCTCACTATGGGGTAACCAGATTTTTCTTTGGGAACATTTTGCCAGACACTTCTCTGACTACCACAAGACTGAGGACATTATCTCATGGCTTACTTTGTCCTCTGGAGCCAAGCTAGTTTCTTCTTCACAGAGCTGTAAAAGGAGATGAGCAGTGAATATGGTAAACCACCACTTTCACTGGGAAATGCAAAAGGAGAGCCACAGCTGGTCCAGCTGTGTGCCCAATGGGATGATGCAATTAAGACCTTTCTCAGCCTTAGGCAACCTGTTACTGTAATTTCGTATCTCAGATGCACTTGTTAGTTTTTCTGAACCTTTGCAAGTCTTGAGTCTTCCCATCACAAACCACTCCTCCACCGTGGGAACTGTCTGCTCTCCACTGGTGCTGTTTATATGATGAGCCAAGTCCAAATGCAATGGAGGTGGGCAGGTTTTTCTCATTCTTGGCTTTCACCATTTGCTTTTTTTTATTTGAATTTCACAGTGCTTACTGTTCAGAAGCCCTTGTTCAGTGGTTTGAGTGGAAGACAACACCATGACTTGTAAATAGGAACTGTAGAAAAACTCACTAGTGACCTCTTCTCAACAGAAGCTGTTTTTCTGGAGTCACAGGTGGCTACCCAGTGACAAAGCCATATACTGTACCAGGTGTCCATTCACATTTAGCATATCAATAAGCTGAAGCCTTTGCCCTGCTGGTACAGACACCAATATCCATGCACTGTCTCCAGCAAACCAGAACCTCACTGTCGCCGGACACACGGAGGGCAATTTTGCACTTCTGAGTCATGGTTGGGTTTTATTTTTCATGAGTGTTGCTTTAATTCAGTCCTGTTTATCAGCCAAGCTCCACATGAAAAATAAACAGTGTACAACAGCTACTGTTGCCTCTCGCCTTCATTTATGGCACCTCTGGACACAGACACAACTGCCTGCCCTAAACCCCACTGGTAGCACAGTGCTTACTACCCGCATCCTTTGTCCCCCAGAGCTTTGTGCTCTCAAAATGCCTCTAGATCAGCTTTAACAATCCACCCAAAATCCTGCTGCTTCAGTTACTAGTGCTGTTCTCAGCTCTGACTGTATCATCTCTCTTCTTCCCTCCACTCACATTTTTTGGCTCCAAGATGAAGGTGTGGAAATGCTGCCTCAACTGGCAAGCTGCAGCGTTTCTCAGCAGCAAGTCTGAGACATCCCTCACTCTCTGCTCCAGTGCAGGGCAGTCAGGAGCCACTAACTCTAAGGGGTAGAGGCAGGCAGTACTTTTGCAACCAACCTGGTTCTGCTTCTGAAAACTGTCCCCAGCAGTGGCAATGCTCCTGTGCATGCCCAGATGGTGTGGAGCTGTGCCAGACTCATGCTAAGGTGCAGCAGCCAAGAGTAGTCACAGGAATGAATCTTGACACTGGCCTTTGGACTTGACTCTTCCTCCAGCTAAGTCAGGCTGGTGCCTGAATGTTCCTCCTTCACTTGTTCCCTTTTGTCCTTTCTGTAAGAACAAAGTTATTACTGCAGCAGCTTTAGAAAGGATTATTTATTTATTGAGCAGTCCTGCCTCAGTCAGAGAGAATCTGAACCAGCAGACGGAGGCTTAAGACTTCCCAGCTATTTTTAATTACGGAATAAGCACATTTCAAAGTCATTCAGCATGGGAGAGAAATCATTTAAAGGCACAGAGTCCACACCAAAGTGCTCCCCAGTCACAGAAGCTTTAGTGTTTAAGATGGGATTTGGGGCTGTTTCTAACAGTGCCGTGGCAACACTTGGGAGATACTTGAGACATCCTCGTACACTCCCAGGAGCAGCAAGTCAGCCCAGCTACAGTCCCACTTCTCTTTGCTGCTGAGCTGGCTCCACAGCCCCATGGAGAGGGATCACATCTGACTGATGCTTGCCCTCAGTCCCATTACCTTTCCAGTGCCAGTTCTGTGCCCCACCAATGCAGCTGGCCATTACAGAGCAGTGGTACTACCATGCCACCCTCACAACTGACCACCCATTAACCCAATGAAATTGCATCCACAGGGCAGTGCCCATGGTGACCTTTTTGCACATTTTACCCAACTGGTCAACTTGTTGTGTGCTGACAACTGTCAGTGCTCAAATTCTACCTTTATCAAGAAATTATGCATTTGAGCACTGACAGTTAAGCACCTTGATAAAATACTTCCATACACCATTAGAAATCTAGACATTTCCATTCTCTTACTGTAACACATGATGTTAAGTGCACAAAGTAACAGCAAGATAAAATGTATTTAAACATGCCAGAACAAAGCATAACTGGCATCTTCATCTACTGCAACCAGCTATTTGTGCAGTATTTTGTAAAGCTGATAAACTTCTCCATCAGAGTGAGCAGGACCTGGCCATTTACACAGTGTACACTGCAGCAGGCAGTTTTCAAGCTGACTGCATCATACTGACAACAGACACCTACTTACTGGCATCTGTATCTGGAAATAAAGAATGTTGTTGTTTCACTGGAGGTAAAACCCAAACTTCAGTCCACCAACATCTAGAGATGCAGACACTACCACACTGCCATGGTTCTCTCACAACCCCATGTTTCTTTACCTGAATGCAAATCTATCCAGCCCCACAGATTCTCTCTCACTTCTTATGTCTATTTTCAGATTTACCAACATAAGCATAAAGAGCAAAGCAAAACAGGCAAGGGAGGTGCTCACAGAAGGGGGTAGGGAAGCCATGCACACCAGCAACAACCTCAAGTGTTCCAGGGTGGCTCCTACATTTTAACAAGGGACATTTCAACAGTGCAAGCCAGCATCACTTTCTTTAACACCATGAAAATTTACATGTCCTATGAAAGCTTTCTAACATCAAAACACAGTCCATGACCTTGAAAACTGAGATAATTACGTTTTCTTCTGAAAAAAAAAAAAAAAAAAAGAAGTCTTTTAAACCAGAATATTTAGAGGATCCTGCTCATTTATTAATTTCAAGAAAAGAATCCACAGTGGCAACTCAAAAAGGGAACTCATCTCACAACTTTCAAATCATGTCTCCTAGGTGCACACTAGTAGAAGCAAAGTGACATGTGCCTGTTGCCTTTCACCTAGGAGATGTAAAGGGGGATAGCTTGGGCCAAAGGTGTAAAAAATTACCCAAGTCATGAGGTGGAAAAAGGTTTTCAGATTGATGTAACAAGCCTTCTGAATGGCTGATGCTCCTAGACAAAATGCAGCAGGAATTATCTACTACATTCAATTCTACTTTTACTACTAGAGGAAATGGTACAACAGCTTAAACATTCTGAGTTAGATGATGAATATAAACTAATCTGAACAACAACAACAAAAGATGTTTGTTTCCTCTTACACATGCCTGACTTCATTTAAAAATTGTCTCCTCCAAGACTTCTCTTTCCTCTGAAATAACAAGTTTAAGTACTGAAATAAGTCTACAACA
Organism: Corythornis vintsioides; assembly: GCA_025447755.1. Lineage (NCBI taxonomy): Eukaryota > Metazoa > Chordata > Aves > Coraciiformes > Alcedinidae > Corythornis > Corythornis vintsioides. Next base: position 6,316 of record JAOEGS010008975.1, on the reverse strand, counting down.
GTCTAAAAAAGCATGAATTGTATAATAACAGATGAGTTTCTCATTATAAACTGTTTTCCCACGTAAGCCTGTGTCCTACAGCCATAAATCTTCATTATACTGCTCCTGCTGCAACTACATATCAAATTTTATGCAGCACATGCTGTCAGATACTCCAGTTTTAAGCTACTTAATTAACTATTCAGCTCCTGCAAATATCCATCCTATCATGGCAAATGGCAAGCATCAAGAAAGTACACCACACAGATTTCTTCTCATCTCAAATTTTAAAATAAATTCTTCATTTGAAAGAAAATTATCTCAGTTCTAGCAAACTTCTGACCATCTGGAGCCTCATATATTACTTAATGAGTCAAGCAAGCTGGATCTCCAGGCATTTTACTGCTCTGGAATTACTTGATAAGAAACTTTTTTTCCTTTTTCTTGAAAAAGTTATGAACACCTATAAAACCTCACAGGAAGCTGCACAAATTTTAGGGTAGAAACACTGGGTGTTATAACAGATATTTCATATGTTATGAATAATCCAAGCAACTGTAGCTTTGGGGAGATTTATATAGCAGAATTTTGCCAATGCTAACAACATCTCTGATTCCCTCAAAAGCAAGAATTTGGAGAACATTAAAAAAAGCTCATTTGAAAAATATATTACTTTTTCTTTTCAAATGGCCAAGTTCTCAGTCACCCAGTGAATTTAATTTAAAATTGTTTAACTGTTTCTGAATTCCTCCATGAAAGTGAGAAAAGAAGAATCTGGGGTTCTTGCCAGAAAATTTCTGGTTTGGGCAGTTATTCAGAAACAGCTGTTCCTAGAAAAGAAGCCTGAACATGTCTTACCTCAGTGCTCTGAGAAAGGAGCAATGAATGCTAGTTAAGAAGAGCCAATGGGTAGCCCACTTTTATCAATCTACAGAAGAGAAACTTCACTTCTATCCCAAACAATTCAATGTGTGTGTGCTCACCTGCATCCTCTCACTTCTCCCCTTACACTACAAACCTAGAGAAACCAGGGTGCATATCTGTAGAGATAAAGGAATACTGTAGAAAAAAAAACCAAACAACTACTTGCAGAAGTGATGAACCCACACCAATTTATATAGTGAAGAAGCCAAGGTCTCACAAATACTTTTGCAGTTCCATTATTTTGTAGAGATCTTCAGATTTACAATCAGAAAAAAAACAATTCTTGTGTTTCAACTTTTCCAACCAAATCACATAGAATTAAATTTTCTATACAACTGCAGTGTTTGTAAATATTATTATACCAGGTCCTTGGTATAACAGCAAAATCAAAAACTATGAACTTCAGCTGTGTTAGCACATGATTTTATCTTTTTTTTTTTTTTTTTTTTTTTTAATCAAGTCTTGTGCCACAAGAATCAGGAAAGGCAATTTCAGAATTAAAACTAGAGTTTCTTGGGAAAACAAACATTTTGCAAAGACTCACATCTGACAGGAATAAAATATATTTACAAAAGATGGTAAAAGTTTTAAAGTCTTAACATCTACCTGGAAATCTGATACAAACCAGATCAGATTAAACATACCTGAAAATTCACAGTAATACAATACAGAATCAAGCATTTGTATATAGAACTATATCCAATTCAAAAATAAGTTATGCTTGAGATAATGAATCTCAGGGAGGAGGGAGCTGGACATGGCAACACTCAAATGTGTGTTTCCATAGAACTTTCCATGGAATATCTCAAACTGCTTTGTGACAAAACAGCAAGAAACACTTTTGTCTAAAAATTACTCTGAGCTCTCAACTGCAGCTCTCTGAGGGTGTCCCTCTGTAGGCATGGGTGAAGTTGACCTTGGGCTGCCAAATCACAAACTAAGCTCCACAGTGTGTGAAACCAAATCAGTCCCTTAAAACGTCATCAAGTACTTTTTACATATTTTTATTTGTCAGCTGCAGAAAGAAAAAGGAAAGGAAGGGTAGACAATTATATACACAGATATTGGATTAAAAACAATTCCAACACAAGTTAGAGAAGACTCAAAATTAAATTTAAAACATCACCAATTAATCACCAATTAATCTCATGAAAAAAGTTCCCACTCCTACAGTATAGGTTCAGTAGATTCAAATGATGCCACCTGAGAGGAAAGGCAACCCAGGACACCTTCTTCCCTCTTGGATGCCACATGACAGGCCAGCTCACCAGAAAGAGTTCTGTCCCATTACTGATGTTGGGAACAAATTGACTTGATTTCCACCCACATCAGAAACTCACATCATAAAACCCAACACAAGTTTTTCAAACTGGTCACGAGCTCTCAGCACCCTCACCTGGGGACAGTCCTTGCTGAAAAATGGGCACTGACAGTACATCATGTGGGAACAGCCCAGGCCACTGCCTGCTGTCATCTACACAGGGTATGAATTTCAAAGGACCATGAATCTGGCACCTCTTGGCAATATTCATTTCAAATGAAAAATTTTAATAAAGCAATTAATTCTAGCTTGGCAATGTCAGAATTATCACAGGCACATCAATCCTACTCTTACTATGTAAAAATATCTCAATTTAAGAAACAAACACGTTGTCTGTGCCAACTTCTGTCATCTTTTAAGGCAATGTAATGCTGCAATTAAAGCATGTGAGCTTTAGACTTTTTCATTTCAATTAGACAGCTGCATCAGTTAGACAAATCTTCATTGTTTTATATGGATGTCATCATCTTAACTCCCAATCCTGATAACAGATTAATTTAAGTGGGATTACTCTCCTACACTGTTTACTTGTGCAAGTATTTGCAAGATTCAGCCCTGAAGTGGCTTCCCAATTTATAACTACATTCCTCATTTATGAACAAACTCACCTTTGAGCTCAGTGATGCATCATTCTGTCATGTGCCACCATACTGTCTGCAAAAACGTGTCTCCATGTATTCATTCAGAGGCAGGTGAGTACATCAAGAAGAGATGAAGAGCTACAGGAAACCCCAGCATCTGTGTGTCAGCTTCAGAAATGCTCAAGGGAACCTGAGCACCCAACAGTGGGACATGGTTATCCTCAAAAGACAGATACTAACAATAAACATTTAGGCTGTTTTCTACAAAATTGTTTAGATCAATCTAGACCACTTTGCACTTACACCTCACAAGAATCTAGAAGTGTTGAAAGGCATGTGCAAGGAGGAATGGTTTTTTCCCTGTCAGTGAGGTCAATTTCATGCTAAATAGTTAAGTTTGGGTGGAGGCAAACAGAAGATTGCACTACTCTGAAAGATCACTCTTGCTTGCTTTTTGGAGAAAGTGAACAAGAACATGACAGCTGCTTCAAAGCAAATTCTACATGCCACCGAGGACAAAGAAAACTATGTTGTCCAGATGGAGCAGTAACTGCAGTTTACACAGACAAAAAGGAGCCTGAGTTTTCTGAGAACACTAAAATGAATATCCTTACTCTTTGAGCACATGTCAAGAGACCTGCTTTAAATATTGCCCAAGAGGTAGCACAAACTGCAGCAGCAGAAAGACTTTCTCAGTAGTATCCTAGGTCATCACGGGTGAGGACACAGGCAAAGACTGTGCATCTGAGTTGCAAAAGAAGCATTTCAGTATCTTCTGATTATTTCTCATCAAGTGCTGACTCTGAAAGACCCCTGATAAGCCTCAAAATAAAGCCTGGAAAAGCAGGGAGAACAAGCATGTATGTGATTTAGTGAGACTTCACTAAATCACATACACTGTTAATAGTAACTAGGCAGGGGATTAGTAAGATTTTGTTCCAGACACACACACCAGAAAAATGCACAGTGGACAAAAAAGTTAAACTCTGTTACACTATGACATTTACAAGTTGTCTGTAAGTTCTGAGGAAGAATTAAGAGGCAAACATCTCTTGTGCAGTTTGTTTCTGTTAATCACTAAGCACAGCAGATACACAGCATTTTCACTGAAAATTTTTTTTTTTTTTTTTTTTTCACTCAAGACATGCAGGTTGCAGTAACATCAGCAGGCCACATGTCTGAAAGCCATAAAGAGAAATATACTTTTATATCATCAAAAAGTTTGGAATTAACAGCCCCAAGACATTAAAAAAAATACTTCTACCTTTGATTGGAATCTGTTAAAACTAACTCAAAAAAGACCAGTACCTGTAGTTAAACTAGCCTTGTTAAAAACCCATACACCTTCATTTTTCAGGCACACCCATTAAAAAAAACCTCTCTCCTAATAGAAGGTCTGCTGCTGTTGTTTCCTAGGACAGTTTTCAGACTAATACCCCTGTGTAGAAACATGGCATGAGGACAATGCACAAAGAACAATTCACAGCATACCTGGAATCTCCATTAAAGCACAGGCTGCCTAGACAAGTTTTGAGAGGAGAGAAGTTCCCTCTCACTCATATTCACTGTAACACCCATGAACAGTCCTTGGGAAATGGAAAGAAACTGCATTCCTTGTGCTCTATCTTCCTGCTTTGAGCTGTTCACACAAACTCAGGGTTCTTGGAAGCATGTGCCCTTTCAGGGGACTTCAGATTTCAAGTACTAGAGCACCTTCAGTCCATAAAGCCAGACAGTTTTTGTGGAAAGAAGTGAAATGACTAATATGCCAACGTCCTCTATGGTATCTTCAGCTTTCATGGTTGATATTCACTACAAGAAAATACAAGTTCAACAGGCCTGCATCCTTTCTTTTCTTTCTGTTCCCTCTCCTCTTCACATACAAGGAGATGGCCAGAAAGAAGCACCAAGTCGGGATTTACAACTTCAAAATATAATTGCTAACAAAAGCTGAAACTCAGCTTCTTGCACAAGCTATCATATTCCTTGGAATGTTTTAGGCAATATTCTAGGAAGAACAGACCACACCTGACTGGGAAAACACTAGTTTCATCACAAATCTCTATTTCTAAACAAGGCCTCCTCTGCCATTCCTAGAAAACACTCAATTTGAAATTAATTTAAAAGACAGTAAGAAGTTATGGGTGAGGGCAGAAGTTAAGTGATCAAATTTTACTAGATGTGACTTCCAACTGGTGTTTCAGTCGAAGTATTACTTTGATTTCACCCCTGCAGCACAGCTCTGTCACTTGAGTAGCAATTTGCCTTCCCTGCAGCAGTGGGAAATTACTACTCTGGAGGCCACACACGTTACACTCTCCCTGTGCCATGTAAAGATCCCCCAGCCAGGGTCAAGCAGGACTGGTCTGGGAACAGAAGATGATGGCCCCATCAATCCACTCCCATTTCTTACCTGCTGGGAAGGGCACTGCTCACCAGCGAGACAGACTTTAGCAGCTGTCCTGGTATCTCCATCTCTGAACAGCAGGAGACCTCTATGAGAGAGGGCATCAAAACCAACCAGCCCTCCAACATGACCATGACTCCTCTGTGCAGCACAGTGAAGTCCACAGAACCTCAAACCCTACAAACTCCTGAACCTGAACATATACAAAGTCCTGAACCAAATGCACCACTAAGAGTCTGGCATTGCAAGGTAAGGACTCTTTAGAAACGGGATATATGAAGTTTATTGCTCAAAGCACTTTGTAATCCTTTGAAGAATGAAAGTTCAAAGTGCTGTTGGTGAATCAGTAACTTAAAAAAACCTAGGAATTTGTCAGCATTTCCCTAATAGATCAGTTCTTTATAAAAATAAGTATTGGGAGTACAAAAAGGTCAAGGCCTCAAAAACTTTAGCGAGTAAGTTTCATCATTTCCATGCTCAAATCTGCAATATCTTAAAAAAATAAAAATAAAAAAATCAAAACATCTAAGAGAAACTGAGGGTGCATCAGAGTTGCTTACAACACATCTACTTTATTCCCACAAGGATATCACCAGAACTTCCAAACTTCACAAATTTTCCCAAAGGGCCACAATATCAGAAATTGTATTTGGCAAAGACCTGGTGAAAAACAGTTTCCTATTAGTCAGCGATAACCCTTACAAAAAATTTAAGGGGAAAAGTTATGGGTTTTCACTTTGATATCCCCACACACACACACCCCTCCCCCCCTTAAAATATCCCCTTAAAATCAGGTACCAGCTATGTTCTGTCCCTCCCCTTTCTATAATATTTCCAGTTTCATGTATTTAGACCAAGGACACTTTGCAAAATCTGGTGTACAACATCTTTATGTACACTACAAATTCTACTACTATAGAATCATAGAATATTAAGGGTTGGAAGGGACCTAGAAGGATCATCTAGTCCAACCCCCCCTGCCAGAGCAGAATCACCTAGACCAAGTCACCCAGGAACACATTCAGGTGGGTTTTGAATGTCTCCAGAGAAGGAGACTCCACAACCTCCCTGGGCAGCCTGTTCCAGAGCTCTGTCACCCTCACT
>JAOEGS010008974.1:0-11552 GCA_025447755.1 Corythornis vintsioides | reverse complement strand
CGGCCGGGGCCGGGGTCGGGGGGTGGGGGGGCCGGGCGCCCACCGCCGCTCCGCCCGCCCCATGGCTTTGCCCGGGGCGCCGGGCGCTGCCCGCCCCGCTCCGCCCGCCCGGCGCCCGGGGAACGGCCGGTGCTGAAGAGGCATCGCTGCCACCGGTCGGTTCCCGGGGGCACCGGGAGGGAGGGAATGGGTGTGCGGGGGCACCGGAGAGAGGGGGAGAGAGAGAAGGGGGAGGGAGAGGGGAATGCGGGCAGTGGGGGGGGGATGAGGGCACCGGGGATGAAGGAGGAGGGAAGAGGGGATGGAAGATGAGAGCAGAGAGGATTGGAGGATGCGGGTACAGAGGATGGAGGATGAGAGCAGAGGGGATGGAGGATGCGGGTAGCGGGGAATGGAAGATGCAGGTACCGCCATCCTCTATCCCCGCTGCCCCGGAGGATGCGGGGACTGGGGATGGAGGATGAGAGTACCAAGGATGAAGGATGGGGGTAGAGGGGATGAAAGATGCGAGCAGCGGGGACAGCTGATGCGGGTACCGGGGATGGAGATGGGAGCATGCTGGGACTCCCCCCCTCCCTGTGCGCACCCCTGAGATGGGGGGACACCCCCTCCTCACCCCACCTCCGTCCGTGCTGCCCCCCTCCGGGAAGCGGGGGGGGGAGCATTTGGGGGCAAGGTGTGTTCCCCCCCACACCTCAGCTTGTACCCGGGAGAAGGACGGCGGTGGGATGGTCCCCGTGGGGGGGAGGAGGCTGCCTGACCCCCCCCTCCAAGCGGAGGGGTCCCACGGGACATGTCCCGCCCACACACCCCCCCCAGCGATGGGCTGTCACCTCTGGTAACGTCTCGCCCTTTCCAACAGCGACCGAAAGGGAAGTGGCCTCCGGACTCCTCTTGTGCCACTCAGAAGACCTGAGGGAGGAGGAAGAGGAGGAGGAGGAGAGGGAGGAAGTAAGAAAAGGATTTTAAAAAAAAAAAGGACAAGGAAGAGCTTGGGCTGGAGCCAAGGGGGATCTGGATCGTGCCGGTAAGTTCCTGAGCTGAATGTCTGTCTGTCTGTCTATCCATCCATCTGGCTCAGTAAGCCCCCACTGTGCTCAGTCTCCACGTCTCAAACTGAGAGGAGGGGGGGACGAGGGGGAAGGGGGATGCCAGAGGCAGACTTCATCCTGTCCCCACCCCTCAATTTTGGGGTGCCACTCCGGGGGTACCTGGGGGGTGGTTGCCTTCATACCGGGGCTGAGATCAAGGTAAAGTGTGAGTGGGCAGAGCCCCACCCTGTCCTTTCTGCCTCCAGAAGGGCTGAGTCCCTCATGCTGTCTGTCTGTTTGTCCTTGCAGGAGGGGACCCTGGGCTGTCCAGGACCCCTGCACTCACCTGGGAGACACCTACCACCACCCAGTGTTGGAGCTGGTGACCCTGTGGTGAGGGCCCAACAGCAAAGGGAGCAGCATCACTCCTGGAAACACCCGGCCCTGCATCCCCCTCCCCAGCATCAGGGAGCAGACAAGGTGTGAGCCACCGGATTTCGCCTTCCAGGGACATCCAAGAGACGATTCCTCTTCCTCCTCCTCCTCTTCCTCCGCAGGTGAAACCCTCTCTCTCTCACCTCCTCTACTCACCCCATGGCCACCCCACGTCTCGCCAGCGGCTGAGCCTCCGACCGCGGCATTCCCGACTCCGCATGGTGCATCCCGACCCTGCTCCCCGCTCCAAACCGGAGCTCCCCGACCTCGCAGGGAGGCGAGCGTGCGGCTGGGATTTTCTTGGAGGCAGGGGAACGTTAAGATGTTGAAAGGTCCCCGGCCGAGAGGGGCTGCGTGGACGCCAGGCCACCCGGCTAGAGGGGAGCAGGATGGACAGAGCCGTTGGGGCCGGGAACAGAGGCCGCTAGGGAAGGATGGACTCACAGACCTGCCAGGACAGGCAGCCCAGTGACCACCCCAGCAGCAGCAGCAGCAATTGTAGCAGCAGCAAGAGTACTTGTGAAAGGGAAAGGATCCGGAATCGGATGAAAATGGTGATTGGACAACTGGAAGGTATCTTACAGGAGCTCAAGGAGGTGGCCAAGGAGCTCCGGGAGGTAAGCAAACCTCGGGGTGCCGTCACATCCCTGCCCCGGGTCGTGCTAGATGCTGTCCCCAAATAGGGGTGTCCTGTCCCCAGAGCCAGCTCAGCACCTACAACTCATCCAGCCCAGGAGGGATCTGGGGTGGCCCAGCCCAGCCGATGTGCAAGAGAATTTTCCAAAAGAAGGGGGAGGAAAAAAATAGATGTGGTTGAAAATTACCCTTGACCTTGACACTGGGGTTTACTTCAGGTCAGGGGACCCAGCCAAGGTGCTGGCTCTGTGGGTGCTGCTGGTGGGAGAAGCACTGTGGGGTCACACAGCAGGGCTGGAGGAGCTGGTGCCATCAACACCATCTCACAGTCAGCCTTGGAGGGGGCTTGGGGAGGGAAGGGTGTTTTCCAGCCCCCTTCCAAATGGTGGAGAGGGACTGGTGGGTTCCTTTGGCATTGCAGAGAGCACTGAAAATATGACATCAGCCCTGGGCTTAATGTCGGGGGGGGGTGTCCATGAGGCAGGGAGGGGTCTAAAATGAGTGGCTATCCCGTAGCCTGGCTGTCAGGGTCCATTGCTTCTGTGGAAAAAAAAAAATACATATATATATTTATATATACACACACACATCTACACTGTGGTTGGAGTTTCCTCCCAGTGTGGACTCACTGCAGAGTCGCTTTGGTGCATAATTTAAGATTTCTGGGGCTCAAGGGTTTGTGTCACACAACTCCAAGGTGGCAGGTGACAGGACCTGGATGGAGCTGGTTATTTAGGACATCTCTGTAGGAGATGGGGAAGAGGTGAATGGAAAGCCTTGAGCGTGCTGCGGAAGTTGCTTGTAGCTTCTCTGTGACCTAGCCCGTGGGGTTACACCCAGACCTGTGTGAAACCTCATCTGTCCCAGGAAGGACAAGGATAGGTGGAGGTTTTGTCATGAGACCACCACGGAGCAGCCCTGTGTGGGTTGGTGATATTTGGGTGCCACCCAGAGAAGGCGGATGCAGGTGGACCAACATCATCCTCGGTGTAGACGTGGCTGTGGTCAGGGAGGTGTCATGACCCAGCCTGAGGCATCCCCTGTGGGATGCAGTGTCCTCCTTTGGGGTGGCTCTGCTCAGACTGGGAGGTTTTAGGAAGGTTGACCCCATAGGAAAGCCAGCACTGGGTGGGGGGGTGCCACATCCCACTGCACAGTCCCACTGGGTCCCTACAAGGCTTCAATCTGTTTGTGGCATCCCTAGAGATTTCCTTTCTCCCGTGGCTTTGCCTGTCCTTCCTGCAGCAAAAATCAAACCTGGACACCCAAAGCAAAAAGTCTTCCCTGGTTCCCACAACACCAAGAGGGGAAGCCTAAAACCCCTTCAACAAATCTCTGATGGATTAAAAATAGTCATAATAGGAATAATCGGGAGGCAGAGCTGTTTTCCATTTAGCCTGAGGTCACCTCCTGCTCCTCCAGGAGATTAAGGAGGTCTTTAAATTGAGGATGATGGCAACCAACTACTTTCATTGAGTTTTAAGGCCAGGTGGGATCCATAATGATCATAGGAGCATCACTCCTGACGGGGATGCAGAGTGATAAGGAGGACCAGGATAGGACAAATCTCTGCCCGTTTCATAACTGAGATTGGGTTGTGCTTCCCCACCAAGCTTTGGGTGGCTCCACAAGGTCCTGGTGCAGCTTTTAGAGCAAGAAGGACCTTGAGCATTCCTGCTGCATAGGCTACCCAAGTCAGGTTGTACCAGCATGTGTCAGAGCAGAGGAGGAGAAGGTGGCCTGAGGACACAGGGGATGGGTAAAGGGCTCTCGGCATTCCCCGGGGACACATTTTGGGAAGCAGGCTCAAAGAAGGACAAGTAACATTGGAGGATGGAAGAGCTGAACTGAAAACAGCAGGTCTCTGTGCTTTGAGGAGCAGATGGTGGCCAGAGGACACCCATCTTCTTCCCCTCTCTCCAGGAAGACCCTGCTCCTGTGCCAGAGAGAGGGTCCAAGCCTCATGAGGTGGCTTCTCTGAAGATTATTTTTCCATGCATCTGTCATGTCCCTAGACATAGGTGACCTCCCGGGCTGCATCCCATAGCTGCCCTGGAAAAGCCCCCTCACATCATGGAACAACATGGCCATGTCAGCATAGAGCCAGCCACAAGGTCCCTGCCACAAGGTGGGTCCTAAACTCCAACCCTTCTCAACAACTCCTCCAAATCACTTTGCAGCAAGTAGTTGAATTGAAACACACCAGTCCAACCAGGCTAAACCGGTCCCCAGTGACTCCAAAAGAACAGAAGTCTGTTTTTCCCCAAACAAAGCAGATGTTGGGCATTAAAGGCTTTGGAAATTCATCTCCTTGTCCTTTGGATCACTCAGGGCAAGAACAATGGGAGCACATAATGTGGAAATTCAAGCTCACCTAGAAGATTATGTGGTAGCCACCAGGCTGGCAAATCTTAAGCTCTAGGATGCTGGAGAAAGAGAAGATAGAAAAAAATAATAAGCCCCTGTGGTTATCTACCTTGAACATAGTGATGCTCTCCCTTGGCTGCAGGTGAGGGCCAGGACATAAGGACAAGGCTGGGGACAGGCAGCACTGCATCCCCAGGCAGGGGCTGATGGTCTTGAGCTTGTGGGCTCAGGGATCATGGTCCCAGAAGGGGCTTCTCAGGGCTACCAAAGTCCTTCAGTGCCTGCAGAGCCCTGGCACTTGTGGTATTGGTGTACTTTCCAACAGAGCCACCACGAGGGCATTAGAAATGTCCATCCCTGTGGCTGTTTCCTCTGCCTGGGGCTTTGCTGGTGGGTTAGGATGAAGGGTTGGATGTGGACCCAGCCCTGCTGCACCAGATGCACTCATGCAGATGGAAAACCTTCACTGGGTGATGCTGGAGGGCAGCAAGTGATGCTGGACCTGGTCCTCCCAGCTTTTCCTTGAAAGAGGAGCAGGGTAGCAGGACCTTGTAGGTCTGAGAGAAGCAGGCACGTAACCACCTTGACGCAAACAACCCCTGAGACCATCAAAACTCCCCCGTGGGCACGAGTGCTTTCACCCTGGGATGAAAAAAAGCACTCACCAGCTCCAGGCACAGCCAGTTCTGACTCACCGAAAGCTTTCCCGACAGGTTGTCCATCCTTCAGCAGACATTTGGAGTCCTGGACTCAGCAGGGCTCATGGGCTGCTCCAGGGGGGTGGGGAGGCTTCATCGAGGGGACCTCTCTGCTGGCCCATCCTTGGGGATGTGAGCTGGGATGCGAGTTGACTCGGGCTCCAACCGGGAGCAGTTGCCATCACTCCAGATGTCCCTCGGAGTCGGGATGCGGTTTTACCAGTTTCTCCACTCCCACTCTCCCTCCCTTTTCCCTTTTTCTTTTTTTTTTTTCTTGTGTGTGCGTGTGTATATAATTATTCCCCGGCGCTCCCAGACAGGGCTGTATTATGTGAGGGGAAAATGATCATTACCATCTCTGATTGCAACGGCGCGCACTGGAAGCAGAATCCAGGCAGGAGGCAGGCAAGGGAAGGCGCTTCCGCCGAGCGCTTCTCCACGCTGCCTGCCCTCCCACGCACCTCCTGCCATCCCCGGCCTTTTCCCGCGGTGAGCAGGGCAAGAACATCCCTCCCAGGAGCTCCCAGCTGTCTCCAGTGAGAGGCTGAGCTCCTTCCCAACCTTGAGGGAATAAGTGCTGGCGGGGTCAGAAACCGTCCAAGTGAAGTAAATTCAGATATATATAAATAAGGACAGAGATCTGTGCAGGTGTCCCTATGTGTTGACCCCCTCCCAAAATCCCATGGGAATGAGTTCACGGGGGAGCAGTGGGGTCCCACCACCACCACCACCATGAGGAAAGCAACACGGAGAGGTCCCCTGCATCCTTCTGGCAGGAGGAAAAGCCTCCCTGCAATCCCTGATGATAATAAATACCTTAATAATGATGTAATCAATAGGCGATTAGCTGGGAATGCTTGGGCAAGTTCTCGACGAGGAGGCAGCTTATTATTCTAAATAATAATGTGGTTTGGAGATCTGCATGGTGATTTTGAACTATTTAGCAGCTGATGATCTAGCAAATGATCCTGAGATCTGCCACACGCTCCTTTAAAAGCAGCAACTCAGTGAAGAGAGGCCCCCCCTGTAGCTCCAATTAATCATTTATTCCATATTAAATATTTACTCACCTTCCTGGGCGCCAGGAAGTGGTTTGGGACATACCAGAAACATTCCTGCTCCAGGAATGTCTGGCTGGTGGGGCTTTGGGGTGGCTCTTTTCTCCCCGTGGAGGGAGGAATTGGTGTTCAGAGACTGCATCAGATGCCTCCAGGAGGATTCAATGCTTTGGAAATAGAGTTGGGGATATTTATTTTTTTTTTGCCTGGGCCAGGTGGTCCCATAGCAAATCCCATCCCTGCTGACAGCAAAAGAGAGTGCAGAGCCAGGCGGGGCAGATCCAGCCTGGGAAATCGTCTCATCCTCCCGCCTCATCTCTCACCTCTCCAGCACCTTCTCGAGCTTCCAGGAGGAACCAGCATGGCCAAAATGTGAAAGCTGGAACCACCAAGACCACCTTGCAGCCTATAATAAAAAATCCCATTAAAAAACAATGATGCTCCAGATGTTCAACATCTGTCTCAGCTGGGGAGGTAAATACCCAATTTGGGGCAACCAGGCTTTTATCTGAAAAGCTTCTGGCTGCCAGCAACGTGGGTACTGGACTATCCATGGAGCACCCAGCACTCCCATTTGGGCTGAAGAATGGGAGCTGGTTTTTAGGGTGGGGATGAACTGGTTTAATAGGTTTGGTGCCTATTTCATCGAGGTGTCACAGGGATGGGGCCTCATTCCTCTGCCTTGCTCCAGTACATCCCCCAGCTGCTCAAACCTCAGCCCTTTGGAGAACTGAACACCTTTGACCATTCAGCACCTGCTTTCAGGGCATTTGGGCACAGCAGGATGAGGTCCCCCAGTGACACAAGGTGAAGGGGAATTTTTGCTCCCCATTTTCCTGCTGCCAGGTACCCCTGGTTTGACCAGGGATGTTCTGCTGGCACCAGCAGGGTGGCTTCTTGGCAACAAGGTGAAACCAAAAAGTGAGGGAGGATGGGGGCATGTCCTCTCTCAGCTACCCCCAGGACACCTCCAGTGCATGCTGGGGACACCCCAATCTTCATTGCCTGCTTGTAGGGGGGCAGAATCACCCCCCAGTTGCCAGGAGATGAGACCTTCAGCAAAGTTTCACCCTCAACCACCCAACCCCAGGATCTGGTCCATCCACCTCTCCCTCCCCATCACTCTCTCCCCAGCAGCTGAAAAAGCTTTGACCACCTGCCTCAGAAAGGAGAAAAGTGGGGAGAACCCCCCCAAATCCTACTTTAGCTTTCAATCCTTAACAGGTACCAAGTGTCACGTAGGTATTTATCATCCCCCCCACCCCTCCTCCTCCCCCTGCCACCGTATCCAGTTTAAAATAGAAAGCTCTCCTAAAAATAGCCCCGAGCAAGCCACTGCTGATGTGACACTAATCCCCGTGTGCCACAACAAGGACTGGGATGGGGACAAGCACCCGGAGAGGGATTTGCCACCTCCTGGAGCAGCCCAAACCCAAACCGCATGGGTTCCTTTAATGAGGATGAGGAGGAGCAGGGACCTGGGCTGACAGGGAACCCAACTCAAAGCCCAGGGAGATGCTCTCCCTGAACCCAACTCTGTAATCACCGAGCCTCTGTGGAAACAGAGGTGAGCTCATTTCAGCTGAGGGTTTTCAGCAGAATCATTTGCTGCCTTATTAAATAATCATAAAAGCTGGGTGTTTCCCGTAGATGGCTCTTTCCCTGGCCTTTTTCCTCATTCTTTCTTGTCACCGAGAAAGAAGAGGTCTCATCATCCTGATTTTTTTCCTCTTTTTCTTGAGTCTCACCCTTTCTCCCCCAGAGAAAAAAAAAAAAGGGAGGGGGGAGGATAAAAAAAAAAAAAAAAAGAAACCTGGTGGTGCATCAGAAACAGAAGCAATCGCCTTTTCTCACTTCAAGACTTCCTTAGAGGTGTTCCCAGCTTGCCCTCAGCACCCTTCAAAGCCAAAGCTTGAAGGACAGATGGGTTCCTGCCCGCCCTCCCCAAAGGTCTTGTGTGGGCAAGGAGGCAGGAGAAAAAATAAGTTGGAGATCATGAGTGAGGAGCTTAAGTAAAGCCTGTTGCCTTCTGCTGCCTGGGATGAGAAGCAATCAGCTCATTATCCCCAATGTTACCCTGCTCTGGAGACCCCAAGTCCCTCCAAGAGACAGGGATGTGATGCAGGTCCAAGGTCCATCCCCCAGGCAGGACTAGGGGATGGGTTTTGAGGGCATCCAGGAGCAAGAGCACCCACGGGGCCAGCACATGGAGCTGGGGATAGGTCCTCATGCAGCACAGCTCAGGAGAAGACTTTCAGCACAGGGTTGAGCTTATATGGGCTCCTGAACCATGGGTGGGGGTCCTGGGTGGGGCTGATTAGGGCCCTTAAGGTGTATTAGTGCCCACCCCCAGGTGCTCAGGTCTCTCATTTCTAACTCACCCTTTTTTTTTCCACATTCACTCCCACCACCCTCACCAAAACCATATCAACCCCCTTGGGCTTATGTCCCCATGGTGGTGACCCTATTTTGTCCTCCAGAGGTGCTCCTGCACGTTGTCACACAGCATTTGGTGGTCCAAGAAAAGGTCTGGAGATGTTCCATGGGCACTTGTAGCTCATTTAAAAGAGGATCCCCCCACCAATTAACTTGGGCATTGGGCCCCACCATCCTTGGTGCTGTTTTCTTGGCAGACCAAGAGAGCTGCATGGGCAGGGTGGCTAAACAAGTGAAATTTGAAGCTCAAATATGGGAATTTTGCTTAAATTAGGTCAGCAGAATGTTATGGAGCCACTTCTGCTGCTGGCAGCATAATCATCCCCCCGGGCTCCTGGTTTCAGATGCCCAGATATATTAAACTACCCTTAACTCTGCCCATGTGTCCTCATCTACCACGAGGGAATTTTGAGGAGCCTGTCCTGCTGAGCCACAGTTTATGGTGCATTTCTAGCCATTCATGGTGTTGACCCAAACCTCTTTAAGCGGGCATCTGGCAAAGGAATGCAGAACCCAAGGGCAACCTGGAACTGTGGCAGCAGCTTTGGCTTGCCCACCTAACATGAGGATGGCATGAGGTGCCTAAGCCCAAGGACTCAGTTTCCCTCAGAAAAGGTGATTGAAAAAATGGAGTTATGGGTTAGCAATAGCATAAAAGTGATGGATACATGTGGCATCATTAATTATTCTTAGTGCATGAGGAGGTCCAAGACCCATTGATGAATCATGGGACTGGTGGAGATACAGCAGGGCTTTTTGATGGCAGGAGGAGAAGGAAAGGAAACATGTCTGGCAAGATGTTGCCTGTTGATTTGTACTCCCTCCCCTATTTTGGGAATTTTGTGGCCTATTTCCACCAGGGAAGGACATGCAGAAGGGCAGCAGAAGGAGAAACGATGGAGAGAGAAAGGCAATAATGAAAAATAACCAGAAAAAAAACCCCAAACACATTTATACACATAATGTGAGTGCAGGTATGAGGGGTATCAAGGGGTTCCCCCTAAACCCATCCCCCCCCATTGTCTGCTGCTGCCCACCTCCTGCTTGGCAGCACTGGGACCAGCCAGGCCCTCTGCCAGATCCCCTGGTGGGGGGGGTGGGGAAGAGAGCCAGCAACCCTGCCAAAAATACTCACTCCCAACTGCTGCTGAGTTGAATTTTCACATCGTGCTCTGACTCCCACCCAAAATAAAGTCCTCGCCTCCACCCTCCCACCCCCCCACACACATACACACGCAGAAACACCAGCCAAGAAACATCATGATGCTCCTGGAGACTCAGCAACGGCTCCAGGTGGATGCCACAGCATCTGAAGGTCATTAGATGGACATCAAGGTCCACGGGAGCCATGGAAGCAAGATCTTCATATTCCAGCCCTGCCTGTGGCTTGTACCTCAGCTAGGACATGACTTCTCATATTTTAAGTTTTTAAGGGATTGTTTTCTCCATGGCCTGTGTGGAGTCTGTGCCCTGCAGCGTGGCAGGGCCATGATCCCATCTCCAGGTCACCATGGGTCTTGATATACTCAGCACCTTGCAAAAGCTGAAGGACTGGGGACTGAGGTCATCATCATCCCAGCCAGGACTGGGGGTGACGGTGCTATTCCCATGCTCCTCCACCATGTCCCATGATCTCGGGACATTTTCCACTCCCTGCCTCAGCTTCTCCACCTGCAGAGCTGCCTCGCCAGGGGTAGAAGGTGGTGGTCACTAGTGGTTTCCCATGGTGAAGTGCAAGCGACCAAAGGACACCATGTGTGTGTGGATTTGATGGCACTCATGGTCTCGGGGGACAAGATAGAACCCAGGGTCACCCTGCACCCAGTACCACTCAAGGTTTCACCAGCTGCTTGGGGCCCATGGGTGCTGTGCCACCAGGTGGGCTTTGGTCCCTGCTGAGGGGGCTCCCAGAGAGGCTCCCCTCTCTGAGACCTCCCAACTCATCACAGCAGCGGTGCTGGGTGAAACAGCAGAGGTTTAGGAGACACAGTGATATTACAGAGCAAAACCAGGATGGTTTCATCCAGGGGTTCCTCTCTACCTATCCCCTCTGTCCATCTGTCTGCAGGTGGTGAGCCAGATCGACCGCCTGACGTCCGACTTCGAGTTTGAGCTGGAGCCGGACGACTGGACGACAGCGACTGCCAGCAGCACCTCCAGCAGCGACAAGGGGGGAGGAACCTTTGAGCTGGGACCCCTTGACTTCGCCGCCTCCGACATCCTCTCCGACAGCTGGGAGTTCTGCTCCTTCTTGGATGCTTCCACCCCTTCCGACCCCGGCGACGGTCCCGAGCCAACCCGCCCTCAACCCCCGCCGAGCCGCCAGCCGGATTACCGGTTGATGAACGGGGGGATCCCCATCACCAACGGTCCCCGGGGAGGCGGGACTCCGGATTCATCCAGCGAGGAAGCTTTTGGCACCACCAGCAGCCAGAAGATCTCCCACCACCGCCCGGCCGGGACGCGGGAACGGGTCCGATTCAGCGACAAGGTGCTTTACCACGCTCTGTGCTGCGACGACGACCGGGACGGTGACGGCACCGTGTCCCCCGGGGATGATGGCCCCGAGGAGCCCGGGCGTAAAGTGCTGGCGGGGCCACCTTCAAAGCATCCTGCCAGCAGTGGTGGTGGTGGTGGAGGGCTGGCGAGGAGGCTGACGAGGAACAGCAGCACGCAGACCGTGGCCGATAAAAGCACCCAGACGGTGCTGCCTTATATCCCGGCCAAGCAGAAAATGAAAAACAAAAACTGATTCCGGCTCTGCCGCGAGGATTTGGGGAGGGCGGGTGGAATTCCTGGGAAGGGACAGAAAAAAAAAATAATATATATAAATATATATATATATAAATATATATTTCAATACATCCATACTAATAATAAAATCGACATTG
>JAOEGS010008973.1:0-16766 GCA_025447755.1 Corythornis vintsioides | reverse complement strand
GCTTCTCCAGGGGCTGCTCCCCAGCAGATCCCCTCCCAGCCTGTCCTGGTGTCATTGATGATTCCTTCCCAGAGGCAGGATTCTACTCTTCTCCTTGTTCAGCCTCATCCAGGTCTGTGCCCAGCTCTCCAGCCTGTCCCGATGAGCCAGCAGGAAACGCCTTCAGAAACCCCAGTGCCCTGCTGGCTCCGTTAGCAGGAGAATCAAAGGAAGGCTCCGCTGTTCGCGTTTGGGCCGGAGCTGCCCCTCCGGCCCGCGCAAGGGCAGCCGGGAGCGGCCCCGCCATGGCGCTGCGGGAGGAGGCGCTGCGGGAGGAGGCGCTGCGGCAGCGGCTGGGCAAGGTGCGCGCGCGCTGGGGAGGGGGCTGCGGGGTCGGCGGGCGGTGGCAGCCGGGACAGGGCGGGACGGGACGGGACGGGACGCGGCGGCTGCGGCCCGAGAGGTCTCCCGGCCGCTGTTCCGAGGCCGGCCGAAGTTTCCCCGAGTCAGCGAGCGTGTGCTGGAGGGGATGGGCCTAGTTGAGCCCGGGCAGGTCGTGCCCCCCTTAGCCCTCGGCCACCCGGCACCGTCGGTAGTGTCGCGGACATGGCTTGTCAAAGTCCCCCGCCCCGGCCGGCGTGCGGGATTTACGTGACTTAGAATCATAGAATGTTAGGGGTGGAAGGAGCTCTGGAGCCCATCGAGTCCAACCCCCTGCCGGGGCAGAGTGACCCAGGGCAGCCCACACAGGAACAGATCCAGGCGGATTGGAAAGACTCCAGAGGAGACTCCACAGCCTCTCTGGGCAGCCTGGACCGGGCTCCGGCACCCCCACAGGGAGGAGGATTCTCCTTATGTTGAGGTGGAACTTCCCATGTTCTAGCTTGTTCCTTGTCCTGTTAACTGGGCACCATGGAAAAGAGACTGACTCTTCCACTTGACACCCCCTTTGGATATGTATAGACATTCATAGATCCCCTCTCAGGCTTCTCCGGATAAAACAGCCCCAGTTCCCTCAGTCTTTCTTCACAGGGGTGATGTTCAAGTCTCTTCATCATCCTCACCGCCTCCATTGGACTCTCTCCAGTAGATCCCTTTCTCTCCTGAACTGGGGAGCCCCAAACTGGAGGCAGTATCGAGGTGTGGTCTCCCCAGGGCAGAGTAGAAGGGGAGCAGACACCTCCTGTTTTGTTAATGACCCCTAGACTAGCAATTGAGTTTGAAGCTTTGCCCCATATAACTTTACCCCTGTGGCTCCTCACATTGTGGAGAATTACTGGTTTTCCCAGGGGTCTTTTTGTGGCAATTCTGCACTGGTATCTCCATGGTCAGCAGCAGTTTTATTTGTACACCATTCCTCTGAGGTAAAGGTGGCTTCATTCTATTCCTGTTCTGTAGAACAGATGGGAAGGGGGTTAGCTGGAGAAAGGAAACTTCCATTTTGCAACCAGATATATCAACACTTCTGATAATCTGTGAAATTTAAGGTCTGTAGACATTTCTAATTTGGGGACCTTTGTTTTTTTTGTTTTTTTTTGTTTTTTACTGCTTGACTTTGCAGTATTCTGTAAAACTGAGTGGGGAGAAGCTGACTAAAAGGTGTTTCTTTTCATCAGCTTTATGTTTTCTTGTATGAAGTGGAAAATAATTGTGCCATCCATATAGCTGCAGTACTGCTGCTGTTTCTGGAGGGTGCCTTACTGGAGAGATTATAGATTTAGCTGCTACTCCATGATAAGTGTTCTAGTGCAGTGAGCACCAATTTCAGTCACAGGCTGCAGTTGTGTTTGCTTAAATGAAGGTTCCAAGACAACTCCAGGCTCCCTAAAATAAGAAGCAGATGCTCTACTCTAGGAAATGGAAAATATTCTTCACAACTTTCAGGTGTGGGAGGATGCAGATCTCTTGGAAGTTCAGGTGTGGGGCTGGCTGGGGACAGTGGAAATGAAATGGTGGTTCATTCTTGCTGATAATTGCTCTCAGATCAGTTTCAAGCCTCAGTTAAGCCGTGGGCAGGTGTTCTGCAGGAGAGAAGCAGGGATGCATGACTTTGAGTTTTCTCAGCTCTCAAGGACAACTTCAGTGTGAAAAAAATATCCCAGAGGCTAATTACTTGCACACTGGGTGTGTTTGTGGAAATAAGCATCTCGTGAAACTCTAGAATTCTAGGTGGATCTGAGCTTTTAGGAGTAATTGTATCAGTAATAAGATGATTTGGTTTTTATTCTAAGAGCTTTATCTTTTTATATTGTTTTTAATTGTCATATGCATAGGATTTAAATTTTCTATTATCCATCCACTCACACAGGTGTACAGGGACAGAGTGGTACAGAAGGAATGTTCAGAATTGGAGTGGTGATGTAGCAACATCAGACCATTACAGATTATTTTTGGAGAATTTATTTCTCACCAAAACTATTAATACTTAAATATGACACATTTTCAGTATTTATTTAATTCTTTTACAATTAAATGATTTGCTCACCCTTCTTGTGTTTCCACCTTCTTGGTTCCTTTTTCCTGTCTCTGAAAAAAAGCTGCCTTTGCAATGATACATTTCTGGTATCTTTTTCCCTCTCTTCCCAGTATAAATTCAGAGACCTGACCATCGAAGAACTGAAGAATGTTAACAAGACCTACCCAAACTTTACATTCTCCATGGATACATACAGTAAGAAGTGATAGTTACTTTGAATTAATTATGGGGATTCTTACTTGCCATCAATTCAGACTGTCTGTAATAGAACCTAAGCAGGGTGAATATGTCAGTTGTGTTCCTCTCTTTATTTTGACTTGCAGTAAAATTTCTCATGCCATGTGACTTTACCTGTGAAAGCTCTTCCAAGAATGCTTAAGTATAAAAACCTAAGCAATTACAGAAGACTGAGGTTATTTTAGTTTCTTTATATGTAACAGCATGTTTCCTGTACCCCATGACTGTATGGAAAGCATTTTGATGTCTTTAGCTTATCAAGTGTAACTTCCAGAATCCCTCAGCCTGACTGAAAGTCCCCACACCACTGGAATTACCCAGGACAAGAGATTTTCAGACTGATAATGTGCTTGGTTGTACCAATGCAGTTTTCTTTAAGATTCCATTAAAGAATTACATCAAAGGGAGAGAGGAGAGACCTTTGTAACATTCTAGCCTTGGCTCTTTCAGGAGCATGGTGTTTGATTTCTAAAGTAAGTGTTGCCTGTTGGCAGTTGTGGATGGGATTGTCATGCCAGATTCAAGAAGATTTTTGATTGCTATTTAAAATCACACTTTTAATCTCAGCCTTCAAGAATGGATCCCAGAAGGAGCTCCTGAATTTCAGTGGCACTGTTCCAGTGAAATATGGTAAGAGAAGTGTAATTTCTTTACCAGTTATGAATCTAGCTGTAAAATATATTGGGCACTGTGCAGCTTCTGTGAAGGTGGCTAGAAAGGATTCTGCATGGATTGGCAGAAGTTACATGAACAAGTGTCTTCATGCACACAGATGCTGAAATAAGTCAAAGAACTATCCAAAAGGTCACGTAGTGTGAAACTGTGTAGGCAGAATCTTTGGTGCATGAGCTCTACAGGCCCTGTGCTCCTCTGGGCAGTGCCCAGAAATAACTGGGAGGTCATTTTTTGTTTTTAACTTAAAAGCCTTTGAAGTCTGAGGTAAAGCTCTTAAGAGATGCCTCTTTGCACGAGTTGTTGAGTTCTAAAAAAAAAGTATGCAATGGGTATCTTAAGAGATTGCTTTGCCCAGGAGAGGGGGTGCATTGGCCGATGGAATTCCCTGGGAGACAAAACACCACAAAGCTTTTGATTAAGCCAGACACAACTGTTAGCACTTCAAGTTGATCCAGACTAGTCTATTTGATTAACTAGCCTCAGTGACAAATATTTCCCAGTGTGAAACTAGAGAGTGATCTGTCAAGCTTTTATTCTTGATCGTTCTGAGATGTGACTCCCATGCACACACACCTGGTTTCTAGTGCCCCTTCTCAGTGCAGCAGCTACTAATGGCTTTTGTTTTGTGTGGAACAGGGAATTCCTACAACATACCTATTCGTCTGTGGATTCTGGACTCTCATCCCTTTGCTCCCCCCATTTGCTTCTTGAAGCCAACTGTGAACATGGGCATTTCAGTGGGCAGGCATGTGGATGCCCAGGGCAGGATTTACCTGCCCTACCTGCAGAACTGGAGCCATGTAAGAGGTGGAGTAGAGGGAAGTCTTTGGGAATAATCTGTGGCATCATAGAGAGGGGTGGGAAGGGTTTGAGGCTTCTTGTTTTCTGGGCTCTTCGGGTTACTCTTAAATATGTACATAAAATAGTATATCTTTTTACTTACATGTAAAGAGAAGCAGGATGGCAGCAGAAACTAGAGCTCCCAGGCAGTCCAAAGCAGCTGTAAGGGGCAGGTAGAAGTGATGGTATGGAAAATTATTCAAAGCTGAAGAAAAAATGTTCTGACTTCCTTACAGAACAAGTCTCATGATGCTTTTGGTCATGTTGCTGGGCATAGTGAATACTATGGAATCCTGACCAATGGAGTGTCCCTCGAGGAAGTTCAGTGGGAATTTCTCCCTTTTGGGTGTGTTTCTGGCAGCAACTCTGACATGTTAGCACAGAGATTCAAAAGCCAGTGCTGTTGCTAAAGGATTTGATGCACTGTATTAAATAACCTACTGAAATAGGGCTGCCAGGCCAGTAAAAATGACTTGGTGAATGCCAGTGTTCCAAAATGGGTGGGATACACTGTACACTTCCAGTGCAGAAACTCCCATGGAAGCTTTCACTGGCTTCATGGTGTGTTTAGCCCAAAAGAAGACTGAATGGCCAAAACTCTGGACAGTTAAACTCATCTGAGAAGACTGAACAATCTTTTCATTTCTGGTCCTGTTTATAGCATTGGGTGTGGCTGTATCAAAGGGTTCCGTGTGCTCGTGGAAATAAACTAGTTGCACTGATCATTTCAGAATTCCTTTTTGCTAAATTCCTTTTAATCCATACTTTCCTTTGGAAAGTATCTGCTCATAAAGTGATGCTTTTCTTTTCTTTCTCTTCAGTGTTTATATAAGTGTTGTGTGTCAGTGTATATAATTTGAATACATGTTGTATAGCTATGGTTCTTTGAGGTGACTTGTTCTGGGTGCCCCTGCTCTGGCAGGAGGGTTGCACTAGATGATCTTCTAGGTCCCTTCCAACCCCTGACACTCTGTGATATTGCAGTTTACAGCTGATAGCACTGTGTGAACAGATACTCAACTGTTTTGTTTTCTTTACTGCTGTATTTCAGCCTAAATCAACTGTCATTGGATTAATCAAGGAAATGATTGCAAAATTTGAGGAAGAGCTCCCTTTGTATTCACTGTCATCTTCTGATGCAGCCAGGCAATCAGAACTTCTCTCCTACATTGCCAAGATCACTGAAGGTGTGGGTGGTTTCATATATTGCCTTGTAATGTTCTTTGACTTGATAACAAAAAGATGGCCACACGGTTTTAGCATCTGAATTTTTGGTGTGTGCATGCCCACAGGGTTTGGTGTTTCCTCTGCATAGTCCAAGGGGCCTCTTTTTGAACAGAGATCAGATGCTCTTTGAGGAATCAGCTTGTGTTGTATGTTTGCATTTAAACCTAGTGACAAGTGTTGTAGACTTGGTGCTACTCATTTGTTGGAAATTACTGCAGCTAATCAAGGTGATATCTTATGGAAGGGAAATGTGATTTTAGTATAAAGTTTCCTTTTGCCCAGTCATTCATTGGTCAGCTCTCAGACTTTCACAGTCACAAGCTCTGACACCTGCCTGACCTCGGTCACGGAGGTGCAGCATGGACTGCTGAGTCCATATCATGGCTCTTGGGTCTTTGTTCAGTGGTCACAAGCTGATTTTGGAATTGCCTTTTATACCCTTCAGGAGGGGATGTATTTGGCATTTTTGCCTCTCGTCCATTGTGAGTCTTTGGAAAAATTATTGAATTTCACAGTTCTTTTGGGGTTTTTTTTTCCTTATCTGGGTATTTTATGGGACCAGTCATGTTGTTCATCCTGACACTTTTTATTCAGGTCAGTCTTTTCTTCCTTCTAGTGTAATCCTGAGTGATGATCTGTGGCAGCCAGTGGAAACCTTTCCCTTTTGCCCTTTTCTGCTGACTTTCCTGGTAACTGTGTGCACATACGTGCTTGTGAGGACACATCTGTGCACACAGTGCACGCTCCTAGGCAATCAGTCTTCGTTGATTCATCTTAATCTCTCCACATTAGAATGAGAAGCAGTGTGTTGCCAGTAGCTGTGGCTAAACAGCCTCTGATTGTTGGATTCTAATCATATTCCATTTTGCATGTCTTCTGAAACTATGAATTTGCCAAGCTCTGTGCCCATGGTCTGTGTTCACCTGTGACAGTGGCAGAGGGAATGTTATCTGTGTGCTCCTCGTGGCTCTCTGCTTGCTGTTGTCATGCTCAGATTTTCTATTTAGTGAAAAAAAGTATTCCCATCCCAAGAGAAATATTTTGTGTTTTGCACCTTGCAAGTTGTGGTGCATATTCTTCCACTCTGGTGAGACCCCCCCCTGGAGCTGCATCCAGGGCTGGAGCCCCCAGCACAGGAAAGATCTGGAGGGGCTGGAAGGTGTCCAGAGCAGGGCCAGGAGGATGCTCAGAGGCTGGAGCAGCTCCCGTGAGGACAGCCTGAGAGAGTTGGGGGTGTTCAGGCTGGAGAAGAGAAGGCTCCAGGGAGAGCTTCTTGTGGCTCCCAGGATCTGCAGGGGCTCCAGGAAAGCTGGGGAGGGACTGTTGAGGCTGTGGGGCAGTGCCAGGACTGGAGGGGATGGATCCTAACTAGAGCTGGGGGGATTCAGCTCAGCCAGGAGGAAGAATTTCTTCCCCAGGAGGGGGTGAGAGCTTGGCCCAGGGTGCCCAGAGAGGTGGGGGCAGCCCCATCCTTGGCAGTTTCTCAGGCCAGGCTGGCTGGGGCTCTGAGCACCCTGCTCTAGTGGGAGGTGTCCCTGCCCTGGCAGGGGGCTGGAGCTGGATCAGCTTTGGGGTCCCTTCCAACCCTGACAGTTCTAGGATTCTGCAGCAGGCTTGACTGTGACTTTGAAGAATTTGCAGTTTGTTTACCTCTGGCACAACCATGATAATCTGTTTATGAAGCAGCAACAGTGGTACCAGCACTTAAGCCTGTGGTTTTATTTTTCTGTGGGTTTTTTTTTTTTTTCTTTGTAGGAGAGACTGGCACAAAATCCAAGAGTAAAACTGGTGAAGGCAAAAATGAAGGATGTTTTAAGAAAATTACTGTTGTTGGAGCTGGGGATCTTGGCATTGCATGTGTGCTAGCAGCTGCAGCAAAGGTACATGGTTATTATCAATACCAACAGGCACAATTAACAGAGAGGCCTCTGATCCAGTTCTTTGTGACTGACCTGTAGAAATAACTCATCAGTTCTCTAGCTGGGTCACAGCTTCTGTCACCTGCCTCTCAGTTCACTTACAGGCAAACAGAAGTGTTGCCCTGTTCTCTCAGTCAGCATTTGGAATGCACAGGTTGAATATTGAATTGACTGATTTTGAAATTCCTTAGTTAAAGGGTCCTTTCCCAAGTGGCCTCTTCAGGTGGGATCTCTCAGTCCCATGGAAAAGTGTAGTTTGTGATTGCCTCAGAGACAACAGTAACATCAACACAACTTCCTAGAGGTGGTTTTGTGAGTTATTTGTTAGTTTTGGAATGCATTATTTTGCATTAAAATCACCATATGAAATTTTTTTCTCCTGATTTGACAGTAATTTTGGTCAGTGATTTAGTCTGGTTTGCATGCAGTACAGCAAACACTGGGACTTCAGGAACACTGGTTTTTATTCCTCACAAGTTTTGGGTTGCTTTGGTGTTGATCTGCATTCTTTTTATTTGTACAGGGTACTGCAGACAAGGTGGTTCTTTTGGACCTTTCTGAAGGTGCAGCCAAAGGAGGGACCATGGACCTGGAGATCTTTGCTCTGCCAAATGTGGAGCTCAGCAGAGGTACTGGGTGTTGCTTCTGGAGTGGGAGTGGGTGCTGTACCTGCACTGTACTGGGTTTAATGGGAGCAGGACACCCAGGACATAGAGAGGCTCTGGCAAATAGGCCATCTCTTTAGAAAACTGTAGCTTCCTGCTTTTCTTCATCTGTTCAAGGAAAACTGGGAAGGGAATGGTCAGCAAAGCTGGAGTTGTTTCTGGCTGTGCTATTGGTAGTTACACTATGAGGAAATACCCTGTCACCTAGTATTTTGGTGTGCTTACATCTAGGTCTGGGGCAAGCTGGTGTTACTTATATACTGTTGAGTGTGCTGCCAGCTCATCTGCTTTGGCTTTAGCTGGTTCTAGGGGTGGTGTGACAAAGTCTTTGTTCCAGTGTCCAGGCTGATCACCAGTATGGTACTTGGATATTCAGAGTTACCTACTCAAGGCACCTTTGACTCAGGAATTTCTGCAGCAGATGTGGTGGTGTATTTTCCTGGGCATGTCTTTTACTTGAGTTAGTAAATAGACTTTTGTAACACTTCCAGTGGTTGTCTGCATGTCCATTACTAAGCTGTAAATCAAAAGTTGTAGATGCCTCAGATAAAGGAGTAAAAGCCCTTCCACTTCTTTAAAAATCAGAATAAAAATGAAGTAGCCTTTTCATGTTGGGCTGTTTTATATTTTTGTTTTCCTCTTGATAAGAAAGCTTGGAAAAGCTTCTTTGTTCCCCTCACCTGGCTCTTTTCTGTAACCTTAGCCAAGTTGCAGTCTGTGTGTGCCAGCTGTGAGACAGGACAGCAGCTCTGAGGGAGAGCTGTGTCTTGCAGGTGCTGTGGAAATGGCCCAGATTCCACGCTGGGGGATGTGGCAGAAGCCAGGAGGGGAAGAATCTCTCGCTGAGCTGGGAGCTACAGCTCAGCCTTTGTTTTGTATCCAAACCTCATTAGAATTCCATACAGAAACACATAAATAAACACATTCTCTTTCTTTTTTTTTTTTTTTTCAGATTTTTCTGCCTCATCTGGTTCCAAAGTGGTGATCCTGACAGTTAATTCTCTGGGTAATGCTCAGAGTTACCTGGATGTTGTACAGAGCAACGTGGATCTGTTCAGAGGAATCATCCCTGCAATATCCCACTACAGCCAGGCTGCTGTTCTCCTGGTGGCTTCACAGCCGGGTATGTTGGTCCCTGCTGGGCTGTTCTGCCCCTCAGCTGCTCCTCTCTCTGGCCTGTTTGAGAAGCACAGTGCTGCCAAATGCACCCACTTCAGCAAAAATGCTCACTGCTCTGTACGGTGTTTCCCTTTGCAGCATTGAGCAGAACAGGGTTTTTTCTTTACTGTTCTCAAGAGAAAAGAGTACACTTTGTTTTGTATGACAAGGTGGGTATTTCTTTGTGTTCTGTGCATAGTTTAAAACCTGAAACAAACTACTGCTCTGTTCTTATGTGTTTATACCTTTTCTAAAGTGAAAACTCAGGCGTGAGTTTTTTTGTAATTGTGCTTCCTGTTTTGCAGTTGTGTTTTGAACAGTTCTTCACAGTTCCTGTATTTTTCTTTCACATATAGTTGAAGTAATGACATATGTGTCATGGAAGCTGAGTGCATTTCCCAAAAGCAGAGTCATTGGAGTAGGTGCCAACCTAGACACTGAGAGATTTCAGTACATCCTGACAAAGCTTTTGACGGCGCAGGTCCCAGCAGAAGGTGCTTGGATTATTGGTGAACAAGGGGAGGACAAAGGTAAAGTATAACTGTGAGTCCTGGCAGTGCTTCAGTAACTGAGTAATGATGGAATCATTGAGAAAAGTATTTTAGGTAGCCATAAACAGGGTGGTAAATTCTCATAATAATGGTTATAAATAATACAGTTTTTGTCTGTGCTCAAGAGCGTAGAGCTGGAGGGGTAGCAAAATATTTGATAGTCACAGTAAAAAAAATACAGAAAATACAACCTCAAAAGCTTTTTACTTGGTATAAAAATACAGGTTAGAGGTACTGAAAGAGGAAGGAAATGTGGTATCATCTGGTAGGCTACTGCTAAGGTGAGAACTATTACATATTACTTCAGTTTAAGCAAGTGTCTCTGGACAGGTGCTCTTACAGAATTTATTTCAGTAGTCCAAGCAACCTTAGAAAGTCATCAGTTATATTTGGGTGGTTGTGGGTGAAGGAAAGTTTGGAAAGCTTCAGTATTTTAATTTTTATTTCTACTCCCCTTATCTGATCTCTATTTTAGTCACTGTTTAGATGTACATTTAAATGTTGGTTGTTTCTATTCAGTGCCTTCATGGACCAGTTGTAATGTAGATGCCAATCAAACAGAGGCAGTGGCTGCTCCTAACTCAAGGGAAACATTGGCTAACAGGTAACACCAGTATGGTCCCAAATTGATTTCATGTTTAATCACTTGATGCTTGCAGAGCTTTTTTTTCCCTTCAGATCTGTTTAGAGCAAACTTCTCTAGGTAACACTCAGACAGCAAGTTATGGAAATCACAGGGCTGGGTGTCATTCCCTTCTGGGGGTAGCTCAGTGTTTCTCTGGAGTTCTCAGTGCTGTGCCTGTGACGAGCTAAGGAGAAGACAAGCTTTGTACAGCAGAGCTGCCACTTTGACTGTGGGGAAGCAGTTTGCTTCAGAGCACAAGTTTGGATCAATGTACTGGATTTAATTGGTCACATGCCAGTTAAACCTCCTAAGAGAGAATTGTTCCCAATGTGGGTAAAAGGTACATGAAGACATTTTTTAAAGCAATTCCCGATCCCCTTCTGTGCTGGTTTCCAGAACAGAGCTGGGGTTTTATAGTACACTTTACTTGATAAGCTATACTGAAGCTGTCTTTGGGGATTTACATCTAAACCAAACTAGGAATAATTAAAATCTAAATCATCATGGTTTTTTTTCCTTTTCCTGGTTTATACAGAGCTATGGAACTTCTAAAGGGAAGAGGCCAGAGATCTTGGTCTGTTGGGCTCTCAGTTGCAGATTTGACTGACAGCATAGTGAATGATAAAAGAAAGGTTCATTCTGTATCCACTCTGGCAAAGGTAAAGGACTTATTAGTATCTTTTGGCTGGTGCTGTAATTATATTCTTTATAATGGATGTGACCATTAATTTTGGCAGCAGAGATACCTGTTTGAAGTGGCACTGCTTCTATCACTTCCTTCCAATGACAGCTTGCAATTCTAGTCCAAAAAATGAGAAAAAAAAAATCAATTAATGTGTTAATCTGAAACCAATATTAAAAGTGGAATGTTCCCTCAAAAATACAAGAGTCCAGAGGGAAAGAAAATACATTCAAGGTTGCTGACCAGCTCCCTCAGAATAGCTGCACTTGGCAAATGGAAAGAAACATGTCCCACTTTCCAAATGCTCAGGATCGAGCGTAGATCTTTTTCAGCCAAAAGAGTTCAGTATCTTCTATGAAAATATAAAATGCATTTTCTGCCAGTATTTTATTTGACCAGCTTTGAAACAGCTTCTTTTTTATTCTTTGATAATTTACATCGAGGAGAAAACGATGACATTATATTTAACTTAAAACTGAACCTTGTTTGAAGCTCATTCTGAGAGGCTTCATCAAGGTATTAAGGCCCAGAATACGACGAAAAGACACATGCAGAAATATTTACTTGTTGCTACAGTTTGCTGGCCAGGGCAGGGAAGGTGAGCAGGCTGGCTACTCTCTAAAGCACAGGCACACACCTCATTTCATCATGTTTTCTAGTGAAGTTTTTAATCATTTGGGACCTAAATGCAGATACAGAGGAGTGACAAGCCTCTTAAACTGCAGAGTAACTACGGAATGTAAAATTTCCCATACAGATAAAATCTACAGTGTAAACTTGAATTATGGGGACTGCAGTTTCATGAGGTCTCTCACAGAATGAAGATGGGCTCAACACTTGAAAAATACTCCCTCAAAGCTCTGTTTGGCTGCATTTTTCAAATTTCCTTTGTTCAGTCCTAAAAGAACTAATGATACTGACTTACCAAGTGTCCCTGCTCATTCTACCTCAGAAACTGCTCAGGTGGTAGTTTGTGGTATAAAGTTGGCCTGCATTACAGAGGCCTGATCTCTCTATAAACTCCTCCTAGCATGATATGCTTTCAAGACTTTTATCTATACACTAATATTTTACAGTTTCTGCCCAGTATGCCATTACACAGGGTCTAAAATAACTGTAATTTGACCTGTATAAAGCTTGCCCTATGATGGAATAGCTTTGCTTAATGGAAATAATCCAGTTATTTTGTGTAGTTGCATGCTTCAGACAGAGCAGAAATAAGTAACTGTGTGATGGTTGGTTTTGTCTGTTGTTTCAGGGATGTTGCAGTATAAACAGTGAAGTATTCTTAAGTCTCCCGTGTGTTCTTGGAGCTAGTGGAGTGATTGAAATGGTCAAGCTGGAAGAAGATCTACTCATGCAAGAGAAGCTGCAGAGCAGTGCAGGATCAATCCATGACCTCCAGCAGCAGCTCAGACTGTGAGCAAAGAGCAGGGAGCCCGAGTGGCTGCTCGCCAGAGCTCTGCTGGGCAGAAAGGGCTGCTTGGTCTTTGTGGATTTCTCTATAACCATGGTGGGGGTCACTGTACTTCCAGAAAGTGCTTTCTCAGTTTTGGTTTGCATTATTTCATGCTGCATTGCACAGTAATTTCTTACCTGACAAATGCACTTCTGGCAGCCAAAGGGAGGAGGGTAACGTGTAAAAATGTTTTCTCTGAATTCAGGTGCCTTTTGCCTGTGGTTTGTTTTTTTTTTTTTTAATGCTAATTATAGTCTGATTCTTGGGTTGATCTTAGCTCTGTGCTAACATTAGGACGTGGTCTAGCAGAGGGCTTGTCCAGCTCTGTGAAAGCTCTGCTAGAACTCTTCCTCCTGGTTTGCTCATGCTGCAGCAAGGGCTTTTCTGGAACACAGCCGTGCTCCAGCTCCTGGCCGCGCAGGCAATGTGGGTCCCTAGCTCCATCTTCCGAGGCTGTCACAGCCTCCTTCTCACTGCCAGGGGGACAGAAACAGAAAGCAGAAAGTGAGCAGCATCCTTCAAACCTGCTGTACTCCATAGGCATCTATGTCACAAGGCTCCTGGTCATAACTTGTTTGCCCTTCCTTTGTCAGGACATTGTGAGGCCTCAAACGTTCTTGGTGCAGAGGCACGGTGCTCTTACCCTGCACAGCACTGGAACTGCTGCCCTTCCAGACAGGGCAGGGAGGTAGAGGCTTCAAGGGCAGAGTAAAAATCTGACAGGTGCATCATGCAGAGGCACCTGTGAGTTCAGGCCTTGAGACAAAGCCAGCTGATGTCGGTGAGGTGCCTGAGGAGAAGGCAACAGAACCCGTAGGTCTCCTCGGCAGAGGCCAAGGACACAGTGAAACAGCAGGATCTGGATTTTTAGGTAAATCAAAAAGCAGATGGTCTTAAGATAAAAGTGTTTTGTGGGTTCTAACCTCCCAGTTCACTGCTCTGGTAAAAGCTCACGCTGGATACAGCTCAGCATCGTACTGCAGGCAGAGGAGTTGTGGACTCTGCTGCTGTGCCTGGTTAGATACTGATCAAGCTTTCCAAGCAAGCAGGAGCTGTGTCAGAGCGAAAGATCTGTTCCCCTGTGCCTTCTGGCTGTATCTCACAAAAAGCTAGACTGACAAGGAATTATGCGTTTGTATCATAGAATCCTGGCCATGTCTGGGTTGAAGGGAGCTCCAGAGCTCACCCAGCCCAACCCCTGCTGAGAGCAGGGACATCTCAACTAGAGCAGGGTGCTCAGAGCCTCCTCAAGCCCCACCTGCAATGGCTCCAGGGATGGGGCCTCCACCACCTCCCTGGGCACCCTCTGCCAGTGCTTGTATTTCAGAATTAAGATAAAAGTAGATATAATAAAATAATAAAAAAAAACCCAACACTAAAAAACACAACCAACGAACCAACCTTCAGTAATTCCGATTATATTTTCATGGAATACTCAACTTTCCTTCTTGGTGGTGGTTAGTGGGAGGGTAGAATTAGTGATGGTTGCAGGTGCTCAACTTTGCTGCTGCATTAAAAAGAAACGCCCAATACAAGGGCTGGATTTTGGTGTTTGTCGTTGTTCCTCCTTCCGCGGGAAGTGGCGTCAGGGCCGGGGGGAAGCGGCTGCCGCTTCCTGGGTGGATGTAGGGGCGGGGAACGGCGGCCGGGCCTGGCCGGGCCGGGGTGTGGCGGCGGCGGCACCGGGTGCGCAGGAGGGAGCGGGAGCAATGGCAGTCTCCGAGAGCCAGCTGAAGAAGATGGTCGCCAAGGTAACGGCGCGGTCGGGGGCACCGGGAGCCCCTCGCTGTCCCCGCCGGCCCGGCGGGGTAGCCGCGGGCCGCCCCTGCCCAT
Organism: Corythornis vintsioides; assembly: GCA_025447755.1. Lineage (NCBI taxonomy): Eukaryota > Metazoa > Chordata > Aves > Coraciiformes > Alcedinidae > Corythornis > Corythornis vintsioides. The sequence continues at coordinate 2,440 of JAOEGS010008973.1, read as the reverse complement.
CGCCAGCGGGAGCCTCCGGGGTTCGTTGTGCCCACGGCCGGGCACAGGGAGCGGTGTCCGGCCCTCCGGAGAGCGAATTGAGTTAGAAGCGAGTTCGTTTGCAAAGGGGAGTATGATGCGCCAAAGCCTAAGATGCGTCATTAGTTGTAGTCTATCGAAGTCGAGTTCTGGGCGGGGATATTGCCGGTAAAATCTGAAGAGAAAACCTTTTGCTGAGCAGAGTGAGGGGCACCGGAGTGGATCGGAGCCGGGGAGTGGGTGGTGCAGGGTGTGGGTTGCACAGCACCGTCATCTGTGTTCGCTGGTTAAATAAAGGTGGAAGGCAGCTTCAGTGTCATTGCCAAGGGTTGAACACTTTTTTTCATGGAAACAAAATTTCTCTTGTAAGGTAAATCGTGAGTCGGTGGGCCACACACAGCAACTGTGCTGGTCTTCAGGTCAGAACTGGGATTTGTCTGTCACCTGGAAGTGAAAACCCCTAAGGCTGAATGCTTATGGTTTATATGCTTATGGCTTTGCCTGGGAAGATTTTCTAGATGACTTTTAATCCACATATCTGCACAATTTTAAAATTTAATGCAATAGGCAATGGTCTGATCAAGACTGAGAAATATTATTAAAGAGTCATCTGCATGCAGTCGTTTAAAAAAAAAACTTGCTTAACAGGTTGAGAACGAGTGCTGAACACGAACTTGGTGGTAGCAAATGAGATGATGTATATATTTGTATCCACCTGTATATACCCAAATGAATTATTGCCACCTCACAAAAGAAGCAGAACTCAAGATAGTCCTGTGTCCTCTTTCCCCCACACTTGCCCACTTTACACCTCCCTCTGATTTTCTGTAGGTGATTTCAAAGTGCTGCATACTTAATGAACGAAAGGTACTCTTTCACTACTTCATTTTCCAGAGTGAGTTACTTTCTGTTCCGTGGGGAGAAGCTTTGTGACATTTGCCATCCCAGAGAGTTCCGTGTGTGAGAAAGTCTTGAGCCCTAGCTTGGGTGAAGCACTTCTTAAACTCCTGGTGTTTACCTGCTGTCTGATCTCAAAACGCTTCATCTTGACCTGTTTCCTGGTCTGTGGAATGAGGAGCTATCCAGCCCTAGGTTGTGCCAGCCCCAGGAGCCAGCCTGGCAGGCTGAGCAGCCCGGCGTTGCTTCAGCTGCTCTGTGACTCCTGTGCCAAAAACAGTTAAATCCTGACTCAAGAGTCCTTGTCCTTGGTAGGAGCTTTACTTAGTGGAAGCCATATCTTTTTTAATAGTGATTTTGCCCATCTTCTTGAGCCTCTGTCTTGCACCATGGGATGTGATCCTACAGAGACCACCTCATTCTGAAGTACCTGGTGGCATGGTCTCCTTCATGCTGCAGTAACACACTCAGTGAGGTGCGTACTGCTGGCCTCTGGCTGGCCTAGCCCTCTGTCTCCATGTTCCAGCAGGGCCTGTCACCTATTCCTTGCTTCTCTAGGTGCCGGGCAGGAGGGAGGAATGTCCTCAGGTGCTAGAAGGTGTCTCCTCTGTCAAGCCCTTTTGCACTCGCTGCCCAGGGGAGGCTGAGCTACTTTGCTGCCCTGGTCCCCTGTCTGAGTGACCTCTGTGCTGTGCTCCCTGCACACGCAGGGCAATGACTGCATTGTTCTCTGTCACTTCAGGAAGAGAAGTCCCAGCATCCCCCAAAGCACGGGTGCTTTCTGAGGCTCAGGTGGCACGGTGGGAAGTGTCACGGTGTCTTTGCTCACGTGCCAGGAGTAGCATCCTTGTCAGTTTCTGTAGGTGACAGGAAGAACAGTTAGTTCCTAAGCTTCACAATTCACAGGTGCTTGTCAGAGCAAAGGTGACCTTTAGCTGTGGCACCACGCTTTGCTCTGGAACAAAGTCTGGAGTTGTTTGTTCAGACATTCTCAACATCGACACGCTCTGACTATGGAGCATGTCATTGTTGGGCCCTTTCTCTCCCTACCATGGTTGAAGGAAAGGATGCTCTCTGCTGATTTTCTCTAAGACATCAGAAGATTGAATCATTTTATGTAAAATCATTACTATGAAAACATTGTAATAGATGTATATCTGTGATTTTAGCTTTTCTTTTTAATGGTGGTTTTCAGGGGTAGTGGCCACAAGGGTATAGAGGAGCAGCTGGAATCAGCAGCCAGGGTGTGCTGGAGCCCAGCAGACAATCCAGCCTGGGCTGCAGCAGGAGCAGTGTGGCCAGCAGATGGAGAGAGGGGATTCTGCTGGAGCCCTGTGTCCAGCTCTGGAGCCCTCAGCACAGGAGGGACATGCAGCTGCTGGAGCAGGGCCAGAGGAGGCCACAAAGATGCTCAGGGGCTGGAACAGCTCTGCTCCCAGGACAGGCTAAGGGAGCTGGGACTGTTCAGCCTGGAGAAGAGAAGGCTCCAGGAGACCTTAGAGCACCTGCCAGTGCCTGAAGGGAG
>JAOEGS010008971.1:0-10550 GCA_025447755.1 Corythornis vintsioides | reverse complement strand
GAGCTATTGAACCACTAGAGCTTCAGATGTTTTGCCAAATTCCCCATCAAATACCATCAGGGGTGAACAAATAGGAAAAAAAACAACCCAAACCTTCTAATGGAGAGGAAACAGAGGATGAGGAAGGTGTGGTGGGGAAGGGGGGGGAAAGGGCGGGAAGCGGCCGCGCTGCCGCTGGCGCCCGGGAGGCTTTGCCGCCAAAACCGCCGCCCCACGGGGGCAGCCGTGGGCTGGAGCGGGGCCTCCCTGAAGGGGCAGCGCCGTTCCCCCGCCTCTTCCCCACCCCCATTCCCTGCCACAGGGCCAGCCCACACCGCCCCCCCCCGGGGAGGAGGAGAGCGGGGGGAGGCGGCTGCTCCCGCCCCGGTGCGGGGTGGGTCGCTCGGTGCGGGGCTTCCGCCTTGGCCCTCCCCGGGCATCCCGCGGCGGGTAGGGAACACGCCCGGTGTGTGCCGGCCCCTCCCCGAATCTCGGAGGCCACGGGGGTGGGGAGGAGGAGCCCCGGCGGTGAAGGCCTGGCAGCTTGCGGGAGCGCTTGGGGACGATGCCGTTTTGGAGATGGGAGGGTTAAAAGTAACGGCGGGTGCGGGGACTTTGCGTGGGGCCTCCTCTTAACTTGTCGGTGCGATTTGTGTGTCACGTCCTAGGCTGAAGGAGATACCAAGGGCGATAAGGCCAAAGTTAAGGATGAGGTAAGAAGTTCAATTTTTTTGGAGAAAGTTGGATCATAAAGTGTTGACGTTGGCTGAGGAGGGTTTAACTTCATCAAAATAAACAAACAGTGAGAGAACTGGGCTTAATCGATTCTGATTTTTCATAGGATTGTCTTTTCACTCTAACTGTGAAAAATATGTGCAGCTATTAGTGGTTGAGATTAGTTAGCCTCATATTTCTTGAGAACTAGGGGGAAAGGGAACAAAAAGCTTAAATACTGGTTCTGAGATTTTACTCCTTTGAAATAAGAATTGCATAAGGAATTTTTTGAGGGTTTATTCCATTCACATTCATTTCCATCCTTTTTCTTTCTAACCAGCCACAGAGGAGATCGGCGAGGTTATCTGCTGTGAGTATTCCAGAAGATGGCCCAAAACTGGGGAGTTTCAAGCTGGAATTATCCTAGAGGGGATCTGTGGGGATTCTGGAGACGTGTTATTCCATGGAAAATTCCTGGCTCAACAAACTGCCCCATTGTGTGGTGCTGTGGGAGTGGTGGAATGATTGACAAATCAGTGTTTCAATTTCAAACGTTCTCCTTTGCTTGCCTAAAACTTAACTACTGGGGTTGAATGTTTATTAAAAGAAACAAAAAGTTGTTATGTTTCTCTTAGAATTATTCAAATAACATGAGGGTTTTTCTCCCAGAAACCTGCCCCTCCGAAGCCAGAGCCTAAACCTAAGAAGGCAGCTCCAAAGGTGAGTTGTTGAGTCTCAGTTACTGAGAAAGAAATGAGTTTATTGGGTTTAGATTCCTCCTGTAACAGCTAAAACACCTCTGAATGGCAGCTGTGTAGTGACAAGGTTGAGCTACATCATTGTTTCTATGAAACTACACTGAAAACTTTGGAATTTGACAACATTAGCATTAAAAATACCCAAGTGAAGACTCTTCAGAGTTGGTGTTGATCTGAAATGTGTGAATATTTGTGTGTTGCATTCTCTTCAGGCCAACACCCACTTTTAGAATCACGGGGTTGTTTGGGTTGGAAAAGATCTCTGAGCTCCTCGAGTCCAAAACCCATTGGCTTTTTACCACTAGTTTCTTAACGAGGGGCTGCTGTTAATTGTGACACTGCCCTCTTGCCTTCACAGAAGAGCGAGAAGGTGCCCAAGGGGAAGAAGGGGAAAGCTGATGCTGGCAAGGAGGGCAACAACCCTGCAGAAAATGGAGATGCCAAAACAGACCAGGTACAAGAGCAGCTCTGGCAGCTTGGCTGGCATCAGCCACTTAGGATTTTCCACACCAAAGGCAGACGGGTCTGGGCTTGTGCTAACAAAAGGGCAATCCCCACTCAGTTATTTAGACCTGTTGCTTCTGACACTAAGAAAGACACATCTGCAGATGTGGGGAGGGGTGTTGCCAGGTTGGTAAAGAGCTAAAGTTGTGTTTGCCAGTTGGAGTTGCCACCTGAGAGTTGCTGTTGTGCCAAGTCCTGAAAACGTGTGGAGTTCCAAGGTAATGACTTGGAGTTGCCTTTGAAAATGAGACTTAGTTCTAGTAGGAATGAGGGTGGTGTGGCCCAGGGGAGATTCCTGCTGCTTGGAGGGTGCCCTTGAGGAAGAACTTGGCTGTTGGTGCCCGTGCCTGGCGTGTGTTGACTGGTTCCCCTTTCTCTTTTAGGCACAGAAAGCTGAAGGTGCTGGTGAAGCCAAGTGAAAACGTGTGAATTTTTGATAACTGTGTACTTCTGGTGACTGTACAGTTTGAAATACTATTTTTTATCAAGTTTTATAACAATGCAGAATTTTGGTTTACTTTTTTTTAAGCTATGTTGTTAGCACACAGACCGCTTTGTTGTTGTGTTTGGGGGGGGGAGGGAATGGGGACAAATGTCACTTAGGCTATTTCTCAAAAACCTAAATTTTCATATGAAAAGTTTTCCTTGGTCCCCTAGTTTTTGGAAGAAGGGCTCCTCCTGGGTAAGGAGGAAGGGATTCCTTCGTGCTGCACATCAATCCCGAGTGAACACCCAAGCTCCCAAGATGCCTTTTGCCAACTCCAAACCCTTCTGGTTGTCTTTCCCCTCTTATTTCCTTTCCCACCCTCTTTTGCCCAGAGCCCATCACTCCAAAAGAAGGCAAAACTGGCATTTGGGGGACTCACCACTCCATGGGCATTGTCAGGTGATCCGGACTCAATCTTGGATGCAGTGGCTCTGGAAGGAGCCACGCTTTCCTCTTTTCTATTGTGGATCTTCAGCTGAAGAAACGTTGATTTTTGTTTTTGTTTTCTCCTCACAAAAGTCAGGGTAGGTTTGTGACGCGTTGTTAAAACAACATGCTAAATGTGAAAGTGTCCACCCTCACTCTAAACTTTTCCCTCTACCAGTATGAAGTGAAGATTCTTTCCTTTTTCTAGCAACTTTGGACGTGTCCGTAGCCCGTGAAGGGATGGGGAGTTTGACAGTTGTTGTAAAATGTTGCCAATTGTAGCCCATGTCCTGCCTAAATTACCATTGATTGTTTCTCAAAAGTACCTTTAATAAAGCTGGATACGGTTTGGCTTGGACTGTTCTTAAGGATTTTCTCCTTTCTCTTGCCTTTCTTTGGGAGAAGCCTCTCTGCCCACTCTTGGGTTCAGGCAACGTTTGTCCAGTGGCCAGGAATTTGTTGTTGTTGAGCATCTTGAGGTTTAATTCCACAAGTGAGATTTCCTTCCCTAAAAACTCAGTGGCTGCAGGGTGTTTGGAAACTCCTGGCTTCCTAGGAGGCCATGCAGATAAATCAGCTTGGTTGCTCTAGAACTGTACAGAAGAGGGAAGGATGCAGCAATGTCAGAGCCACTGTGGAATAAAGTAGATTTTGGTGAGCTTCTCTTGGTAGTGAAACCAGAACTAGGTTGGTAAAACTGATGATGTGTTCAATTTCTGCACTTAGGCTCCAATGTTGCTTCTCCTAATCAACTACAGACCCGGGGGGGAGGGACTAAGCAAGGAAATAAGATTTGAGGAGTAGAAAGGCATTGTTTTTATAGTCCCTGCTTGGACTGTGGAGCAGCCAAACCCCAGGGTGGGAAGAGCTCCTCCAGACAAGATTTATAGGAAAAAGGCTGTTATGGTTCCATGAGACTGGTCACAAGGTGGTTTGAGGGGGGCTAGGGGCAGGTTGGGATTTGGGATGACCCCAAAAAATGTGGATTTCCAAGCAGCAGAGAGGGAGGAGCTGGGGCTGGGGAACTGGTCACGACCTGGGTGTTGCTCTCTGGGCAGTGTAATCAGGATTTCACCCAGGAATAATAATCTAATTAGCATCACATTAAAATAATACTTTAATAACATGGTTTGAAATGAGGAATTGAATGCTTTAATTAAATGTTTTCAACTCATGTCAGAAGACTTTTGGAAATGGCCTCTTGTGCTTCCATGGAGCCTTGGGTTGTGCTGCTGCAGAGTGAGTGGCTCCCAGCACAGGGGTTTGGAGCAGGGTGCTGCTGGAAGAACATCTCTGGCCTTGGAAGGTCTGATCCCTGTGTCACTAAGTAAAATACTGTTAATTGAGTGTAATTGGGCTGAAGAACCTGCTGCTTACTTGGTTAATCTTGGTGATACCCAGCAGCTGAGCTGTGTGGGGCTGGCCCATGTGTTACTTATGGGATGTTTTCTCCAGCCAAGCAGGAAAATGCTGATTTGACCTGGTAACTGCCACAGAATGTGACTGCTGGTACTCAGCTGAGCTATCTTACTGGTAACCAGTGACCTCCAGACCTCACTACAACTCAGCTGTACAGAACCAGCTGCCTCAAGAGCTTTTTTACTTGTGTTAACTTCACACCAACACCACAACAGGCTTTGGGAAGCATCCACACTTGAGTTTTGCTACAAAACTCTGTTTTCCTTTATCCTGGTCTGGAATCAACTTGCTGCTCAGAACATCCCACGTGTAAGAGAAGTTTTCATCCACCCTGGATCATCCTCGTGTGGCCAGGTGAGGGGTCTGTCCTGCTTCCATCAGAAGGGATGTGTTCATTCAGTGCTGTAACATTTGAACCTCTCTCTGCATCCCTTTCCAGCTGGACGTGCCCTTGGCACTGCAGTTCCTGGCTTACAGGCTTGGCTCAACACACAGGGCTCATCTATTCCTCCTTAAGCAAATAGTGGGTAAGGGATGCTAAAGACAGTAAATCCAGCTAATTAGTTGTGTAAATTAAAAGCTAAGGAGCAGGCAGTGCTGTGCTGCAAGCCGTGCGTGGTTAGAGCAGCCACAAATCTGCATCTCCAGCTGCCAGAATGCCCTGAGCTAAAAATAAGGCTTTTTTTCCCTGTTAAATCATAATCATTTTACATGGGAAATTGTCTATGTAACGTCTGGGAATGTGATAGATGCTGCTGGGTGCTTTTAAAAAACTGGGCTGGTGGGTGGTTTGTCTTGGAGCTTAGGAAAACTGGGAGCCTGTCAGTATCTGATGGGTTAAAACTACCTGCTTTTTCCAGCTTGAAAGGTGGAGAGCATCCTAGTTTAAATCAAACAGGACCTGAGCATTGAAACTAAACCCTCCAGGAAATGTGCAACAGCAGCTCCTCCTTGCAGCTGATGATTAGGAAAGCCTGTGGATTGCACTAACTGTAGGTACAACCACTGCTGGGTGGAGAGTCTGTCCCTGGGCTTTGCTCAAGTATCCTGTGGAGGAATTTGCCTCTGTGGTAGAAGACATTGCTCTCTGTTTTCTCACCCACTTTTCTTGAGGCCCAGCAATGACAGTTGGGCAGGGTGAGGGGGCTGGAGTGCTGGTGGTGTTTGGACAGCTCTATCACCCTGTTTCAGGTGGTTACTGGGTGTCTGGAAAGGAGCACTGCATCTGTCCTGTGCTTGAAACAAGGCACAAAAGCTTTTTGTCTCACTGCTCAACACCCCAGTTCTGAACGTTCACTGTCAACGTACATGCTAATTTGTCTTGCTCTGCTCTCTGACACCTTTCCCACCTTCATTTATCAGTCCTCTTACAGAGAAATTTGACTTGCACAAGAACCACGGGGTGAAGCAGCAGAAGCCTGATGCAATACACCAGAGGGATCTGTTGCTCAGAGTTGCAGCTGCTAAGGGGAACAGCAACATCCAGGATCCAGAAAGCCCCTGCTGACAACGGAGAGGCCAACGAGTAGGTTCAGGGTCCCTTGAAGAAGTAGTCGTGCAGCAGTGTGATTTAAATCCATGTCTAAGGGCTGTGTCACTAAATAGTTTCCTCAGTTTGTTTATTTCAGCACAAATGGCCTGGGAAATAGACACAGGCTGCTGTTATCAGTTATTTGCCTCTTAATAGGTAAGATTGCAAAGAACGGGCAAGTTCTTAACACTGCTGGAACCTTTGGCAGGCTACCAATGGAGCATGTGGGTGATTCTTGTTTTCCTAACTCTTCAGCTCTTTGCTGCTGCCTTCAGAACATTCAGATTCCTGAGAAAAGATGGAGCTAAGTCTCTGGATTCCCCAAAAGCAGTGTGCAAAAGTGAGGAGTAAAAGCAAGTAGGAGTTAAATGAAGTGAGACAGCTGCAGGCCAGTGGGTCACTTACCATGACCCTCCAGCACCACTTTCACCCCGACCATGTTTTTGCTTTCAGTGGATTGAGCTAAAAAAGGCAGAGCACACGTGGACTAGATGGTGTTGGCAACAGCAAACTCCTGTTCCAGCTCTTCCTGGTGCAATACCCTGGGATTAACAGGTTGGAGTTTCAGGATCGTTTCCTCCTGCAGCAGCTTTCATCTTGTGTTCAGAGAGCTCAATTCTATTTGGAAAAAGTGACAGTGTTCCCCTCGTGTCAGCTGAAACCTGCCATGGGTGGGCATGAGAAGTACAGAAGGAAAACAGACTGGATTTCAGTGAGTGCACCCAGTGACTATTGAGTTGCAGGATCATTTGTGACAGAAGAATCAGCTGACTTGATGGCACAGGGATTTCATTGGCCCTAAATCATCCCAGCTATGGTAATGCCATACCCAGGGACTAATATTGGGGACTATAATTTCTGAGAAATGGGTCCTTGTCCTGCAGTTTGTAGAGATGAGATGGAGCTCTGGTTAAACTCACAATTTACAGCCTCAGCCAGTCCTCGTCTGCAAGGGCTGGGGAGGAGGTGGCACAGGGGGAGCTGATTCTGAGTGAAGTGTGATTGAGGCTAATGAGGAGGAGATACTAATAAAGAGCTTCAGTAAGCTGGCCTTAGGAAGCCTTCTGATGGGGAAGGCTGGGCTCTGCAAAAACCCCAACTTTTGGGGGTTTTAAACAAGTCTTTGGGGGTTTTAAAAAGGGGATTTTTATGGTGTGGGAGAAGAAACAGCAACAGGGAAAACTTTCTGAATGTCAGATCTATTCAAATGCTTTAAAGCCCTCAAATGAGAACATTTTATTGCCTTAAGTATATATAACCAGTCTGGAAAAAAAACACTAAGAGAAGGCAGAGGGAAGGGTGGAGATGACCTGGGTGTGTAGCACCTTCCTGGGTGTGTAGCTCTACCTTCCAATGTACCAGCAGGTGCTGGAAGATTTTGGATTTTCCTGCCAGATACTTAACACCCAAACTTTCTGGGTTTGCCTCTCTAAACAGATTTGATAGTGGATTTTTTTTTTTTATCTGACTCAATTATCCCACTGAGTTGACTTTTGGATTTTTCTCCCATTTCTTTCCAGCTCTCCCCTGCTCTCAAGCTGTGCAGAGGTGAGTTAGATGGCAATCCTGAAGCAAGAGGAGTCACTATTAGATTATTATTAACCTGATTGCTATCCTAGCATTGCCCAGGCAGGACATTTTGTCTGCCTTTATTCTAATAAAGCAGTATTTCAGTGCTTATTGTTGATGGAAATGTTCTCTCAGCATAAGAACTGAATGTACATAACACGAGGGGTTCTGCCTGTAGCCTGAGGACTGGTTGCAAACTTAAGCAATTAAATTAGTTTTTCTCATCATTTCCTTCTCGCTGGAGATAACACCCGAGATTGTTACCATGTCGTGGGTGTTTGGTGAATAGGTTTTGTTGGGCTGCGGCCTGGCTGGAGATGCCCAGGGTTCCCTGCCATGCCATGATCAAATCAGCTCCCCTGTTGGCAAGCCCTGCAGAAATCAAGGCAGGAAAATTCCACAGATGCTGCATTTCTTTCTCTTGCAAAATATACCCGCGGTTTCAAAAGGAACCTGGACGCGAGGCAGGTTGGCAGGGGAAGGCTGGATTTGGCAACCTCACGGCATCTCCCTGCCACAGCCCGGCGGCTCCGTGTGATGCTGCTGAGCTCATTAACACCGCTTTGATTAACAGACCGTTCCCTCCCTTCACCACACGGTGGTACCAGGAAACACGGAATCGGTGCTTTGGAAGCCAAGAAATGGCAGACGGCGCCCACAAGCATCCCAAGCTGCCAGTTAGCAAACTGGGGAGCCTGGTTTATCCCGATCCAATGTGTGCTCCTCGCATTGGGAAAGCGGGAGCAGCAGCTTCCATCGCCCCTCCACCTTATTCTCTTCTGCCACCTTTGGAGGATCAGCCTGAGACAAACGATCATCTCCTGGGTAACTGAGTCCCCTCTGAGCCTCTCTGATTCACTGGATGACCACAGCTATCTAGCTGGGCTTGGTTTTTTGCCTGAAATGCAGCCAGGGTGCTCAGTTCATCCCCAGTTTACAGGCATGGCTGTCATCTCACAGGAACCTCTCTGCTGAAGTGCAAAGCCTTTGAACTTAGGCTTCCCAAATTCTATTTTAAGAAGCACTGGACCATTCCTTGTCTTCCTCGAGCAGTTATTGCAGCTGCTCTGGCACATGCCCTGCAAGTTTAAGCTTGAACTAAAGCTGCCACTATCCATCTCCTCTGTCCTCAACAGGGGAGGTGTTACTTTATTCTAAACCCAGATTTAAATAGGTATTGTATCAGCCTGGTCACTTGTTAATAGAAACTACTTCTGTCAGACTTTCTGAGGCTTCAACCTGAGATGACAGAATAAATCATGTTGTTCAAAGAAATACCATTTTACTGGCAAGCTCCCTGTGCTTTTTGTCACATCTCCTGTTATATGGCAGCATTTTGAGTGCCTGTGCTTTTTCTCTACAAGCTAAATCAATGTCATCAAAAATGTAATATTTGTGCTCGTTCACAGTGCTTCTTAAAACCCTGACTGGTGTGATTTTTAATTTTTTTTTTTTTCCTGAGGCTGTGGAGCAAACCCTGTGCTCAGTCTGCTAACCAGCCACTTCTACCAGGGTTACACTTGGTAGGTCCCACAGAATGTCATCCTAGAACCTGCCCTGGGCTGAAGCAATGCCATCAACTGCAGAGAGCTGCTTTTCCTTTACCTTTTAGATTATGAAATGCCTTAGTCATTGAGTTATCTCCTTCTAACACATGTTTTCCCATGTTTACCTTTTCCAAGGAGCAGTGTGTGAAGTTGGGAAGGAAGTGGCTGCTCCCCAGAGCAGGCAAAATGACATGTGAAGCACTTGACACCCTCATGATACTTCCTTGAAGTGGATGCAAATGGAAAGATGAGCTTCTGGTAAGCCAAGCTCATTCCTTGTCTTCAGTTCTCAGTAGTTGCTTGGGGCAGAGATTTATGCATTTATTGGGGTGGGGATTTATGCATTTATTGGGGAGAGGATTTATGCATTTATTGGGGTGGGGATTTATGAATTTATTGATGTGGGGATTGATGCATTTACTGTGACAGGGATTGATGCCTTTACTGGATGAACTGGGCAAAACACCACCCAGAATTACAGGGATGAGGCAGAAGGCAGAGATATCCAGTGACAACTACAAATGCTGTGGCAGGAAGATGTGACAAACATTAAAACCAAGTGTTTTGGGGACACCTGAATGTGCAGTGTGTGGAAAAGCATGATGTAGATTTTATTCCCATGACACCATGAAAACAGAGCCTGTCACCATGCTCTACTAGCTCCTAGACAACAAACCTACAGTGATTGTTTAGTGATTAGCAAAAGGAACAGACCAGGGTTTGCATGGAAAGTTTGGTTTATTGATTAACTCAGTGAATGAACAATTTCTATCAGCAAAACAAGGATGAGGCAGCTTTAAGCTGAGTTTATGGTTTGTGTTTGTGGAGGAAAACAACCAGCCCAGCTCAGCCCTGAATTGGCAGTGCTGACAGACCCTTTCCTCCAGTCACTGATGGAACTGGTTGGACTGGCAGCTCCTGGCTGCCTGAGTGGGGTTGGACTGCAGTGTGCTGGCCCTGGTCAGGTTCTGTTCCATACAGTGCCTGGCTCACACACCCCAGTAAACAGATTGTTCCAGATAAAATACCCCAATGTCATCCCAAGGTCCTTCTCAGGTGCAATGTGCTCAGCTCTGGGTTTCTGCATCTGCTGCTGTCGTGCATCAGAGCCATGAGAAGTGTCATGATTGCTTTCTTGAAATCAAAGGCATTGGGTTCCTGCCTGGTGTGAAGTCAGTGGCTGAGCAGGGAGCTCATCACACAACCAGATGGAGGTGAAGACAGAACTGGGGCTTCTTTGCACTGTGTGCAGCCACCAGCCCAGCTACTGTGTTCTCTAAGCCCAGCAGCTACTGGCACCCTGGGCTGCACCCCCAGCTGCTTGGGGGATCCTGCCCCTCTTCTCCCAGGGCTCTGGGGAGAGCCCCTGCAGGGCTGGGTGCAGCTCTGGAGTGCTCAGCACAGACAGGGAGCTGTTGGAGCAGGGCCAGGGGAACCCAAGCAATGCTGGGAGGGCTGGAACCCTCTGCTGGGACAGGCTGGGAGAGCTGGGGAGGTTCAGCCTGGAGAGGAGAAGGCTCCAGGGAGACCTTCTGGGGCCTTTCAGGGCTTGAAGGGGCCTGGCAGAAAGATGGGGACAGAGTTTTGAGCAGGGCCTGTTGGGACAGGACAAGGGG
>JAOEGS010008970.1:19737-66132 GCA_025447755.1 Corythornis vintsioides | reverse complement strand
GCCACTCCTCCCAATTTGGTGTCATCAGCAAACTTGCTGAGGGTGCTCTCTACCCCCTCGTCCAGGTCATTGATGAATATATTGAATAAATCATCATTCACATTGATGTTTTTTTTTTTCTACCTCAGAAACATCTGGAGTCCTCAGCTGAGATGACTTTAGTACTTTGCAGTCTAATTATGATTCCAAGTATGCAATCTAAGTAAAAAGACAAGAAAGGTGCATACTTTACCTATGAGAACTGAGATACAGGTACATTAATTTACTCATACTAGAAATCAGTATGAGAGTTGAGTGAAGGGTGTGGATCCTGATTCTGGTGACCTAATGGAGCCCTGTCCACCACCTCACCTCTGCTGAAATATACTTCTCTGTCCTCTTCATCCACTTCCCTGCATTCATAAGACTGTTCAGGAGTCACTGGTGACAAAATGCAACAGTTCTGGTGAACTGGTCACTTGACCTTAATTCAGAATAATGTCATGGAGAATAAGGAGGGATGTCAAGCCCTCCTCAGCTGTGAAGACTCTGGCCATGAACTAAGCTGGGCCACTAATGCATATAATGCATATATATGTGCATGTGTGTGTGAGGGTAAAGGGATCTGGAAGTTGTTAAAAACCCTTTCCAGATAGTGAGCCATTTGAATTTAAGAAAACCTTAACAAATTTAATCCAGTCTAGTTAGAAAAGAAAATTGCTTAGATTTGTCAAGAGACCAGTTGCTGGAAAAGAAGGTAGGTAAAAAATGAGTATCTGAATCCCCAGTGTCTTCAAATATCATTGGGGAATTCTGGAAATAGTTGTTCACAAATGAATAGTTGTGGCAGCTTCATCATCCCTAAAAGATTATCTCTGATTTCTTTTTTTCTTACAGAATTTCCACCGACCCCAAAGCAAGCACCTTGAGGGAAAGAACTGGGACCCCTATGTACAATATAGATACAGATGCTTCAGGTTTGATAAAGTCCTGTGTTTAGTATAATTACAGCAAGTAGCCTTCCAAGTCAAGACTGAAGAAATTAATCACTTCAGATGATGACTGCTGAGGACATTTGCAATCATCTGTCAATGATTTATGAAAACAGCTCCAGGATGACAATGAAGATCTTGCTTTAGATAACATTTGAATGCACACAAAGTATGTGATATGGTGAGTTATTATTCTTTCCATTTATTACATCAGTATTCTTATCTGGGTAACAAAAGGTAGCCACTCATCTATGTATATACGAGATAGCACAGCAAGAGCAAGACAAATCCCTCACATTACTTAATCTTTTTCATATTATTCTTAATCTGATAATTAACATCAGCTAATTATGGTGATGGTCTTTTTGTGAGGATCCCCAGTTGTAGGAATTACAGTGAGGCCAGTAACTCATTCATCATAAGACAAATGTCTGCAGTTTTGAGGAGATATCAGTCCTATGCGACTGTGATTTATCCCAACACGGAAACCTCTGAATAGCCCTTATTTTTAATATATGCCTATGAATGAGTTTGCTAAAAGAAAGCTGTGTTTGGTTTGTGTCTGTCGGGGTTTATATAGTGGGGGAGGGGGCTACTGGTATGGCTCCTCCTTACTTTGGCAGTTGTGGAATATTCCCTTCTGGGAATATAGTGCTGTTGGCTCAGAAATAGGTGTTCTACTCCATGTTTTTGCATAGTTACATATAATTAATAGAGATGACACAGAAGATATAAATTCAAGTTTTTTTAGTACAATTAGAAGATTGTGTCAAAAGTCATGTGACCTGAGTTCTACAGATGGAAGAGGGAAAATTTGTCACATGATCAGCTCCCAGGGTTGGGACAATGATAAAGTGCACATCAGTGAAATATTAAGTTTTATATGGGGATGGAAGGTTAGGTTCCTCTCTTTTCTCACTGACTTTTACATTTGTAGCTGTAGCCATCTGCGTGGTGTAAAGAGGTAATTTTTGTGACTTAATTGTGAGAAACTTCCAATTTCTGCTAAATTGGGTGAAAGGCTTATACCATTGCAAGTTAAGTGTTGCAATATGTAAGTTAAACTGGCCTGGAGTTGTGAACTACTGTGAGCTGCTTTATCTCAAAGGGGTTCTCAACCAACTGTGACAACTGAGTAAAAGGAGCCAGGTACCATGCAGAGAGCTCAATTAAATCCTTTTAAAAATCAGTGACTAAGATATCAGAATGCTTAAGGATTGATGTTTAGCACAAAGACTATCCTACTGCCTTTACATAAATTGCTATTATGGCCTCAGCTGGAATAGTGTGTGCAGGCAGCCCACCCCCAAATGAGAACTACAAGAAAATTAGAACTTCTACTCTTCCCATTCTGTAACAAGGCAACAAGTAGGAAACTACTAAGCCATGAAAGTAAAAAAAACCCCTTTGTTATTGTTGTTGGATTCTTCTACTCCTTCCTCTCTGCCCCCAAATCAGTAAGTCCTAAAGCTGAGAGTTTGAGATTCAGAAAGACGTTTGACAGTTTTATCACTACGAGACAGGTAGGTAATAGTACTTTTGGAACAGGTTATAAATATAATTCTTTCTCAAATAGTTCTCATACAATAATTTTCATGTTCCTATAACCTATACACTGACCTTGTATCTATACGTCTGAAGAGACAATAGCAGGAAAACAAATATATAATGGAAAAATGGCTTTAATTCTAATGTTTTTAAAATCTGATGGAGTTATTCTGAGAAAATGGCTTCTCTAAATCTAACTAACTGCTTCATACTAATGTGATACTTACTGGAGAAACTGAACTGAAATGAGATATAGGCCTCCTTTCCTGCTAGTTTCATTAGGGATTTGTTGAGGAAAGTGAAATCATAGGTTATGTACCTCCAGGGCAACCCTGCTCTGCAAAAGTGATCATGTGTGGCAGTTGAGGATTTGTGATTTTTGCAATAGGTCTCTAAGAGGAGCCTTATAATCACAAGCTATGACATTGTCAATGTCTGGAAGTTTTTGGATTACCCAGGACAGAAGGGTTCAAGAAATTTGCTTGCAGCTCTCAGTTATTATGAAATTTGATGTCAGTTTATGGGTCATTTCCCAAGTCCCCAGAAAAGAATTTGAAAAATATATGAAAAACTGAGTTGAAGACACTGCAACCAAGCTTTTATCCTTGTCTGAAAAGGCTTGGTTATAACAAAGAGTCTAGATTCAGCCAGAGCTCTTCCAAAGTTACCTTCACAAACCATTTTCCAGTGGTTATTTGTGAGCCAATATCCTATGAAGTTGGCACAACTAATGACAAGGGGTTCTAAAACTTTAGTAAATACATCTAAAATAAGTTTGAGAATAAGGCATTCAGTGTCAGGTTCATTACAAATTTTCGAAATTGCATTTCCTGATGATTTTTTTTGTGTTTCTTATATAGAATTTTAAAACAAACTTTTCAAAGACAATTGAAAATGAAGTTACTCCCTAATGGACAAGAATCCTTTATTATTATTATTTTATTTTATTTTCCCTAAGTCAAATTTGTTTAACATTGTCTGAAGGAACTTATTTATTCTGATGAACTGGTATTTTCAATCACTTTTACTTTTTCTGTTTGTATTTGCAAATAGTGGATGTATTTAGGTCTTCTCAGTACTTCATCTGCTGAAGTGATGTCTTGCTCTTGGCTATTTTTAATTCTTTCCTTTGATACAAATGTAGTGCATACTTTCATCTCTTTGTGGGTAAGATCACACACATATTTAATGAGGATACAACAAAGCCCCAGCTGTGATTAAAAAGTGCCCCATATCATCAAACTGTCTTGTCCTCACGTGATTTCATATGATAGCAAATATACCGAGAAACTTCAACTTTATCAGTAAGTCAGGGGATATATGTCAGATTTTAAACCACAGTACACTTTCAGCACTAAGATTGATCATAAACACAGTTAAAATATTACATTGCCTGTTGCACCCATTTAGGGTTCAGAGTACTTTTGAATTACTACAGTACTTTCATTTGTTGATGTGTTCCAATGCATCAGTGTTTCCTGGTGAAGACTGGAAAATTTTGGAGAAAACTGATAGAAAAAGGATGCATGTTTGTATATCAATAATACAATGCCCAAACCATAGATGGCCTAAAAGGCAATACCATCTCCTAGTAAAAAACTCTTTTCAAGTTTTATGCTCATACTTTTTAATCACATAGAAATGGAAATTAAAATAAAACTCTGAGTTGTATTTTAAAACTAATGAGAACAGGAAGGAGGACAAACCCATATCCAGTCACTACAGAGGCAAATATTTTATTCATTTTATTCATTTTTTAATCAGATCTACTAAAGCTCAGGAAAAACATAGATTACTCTATATGAAATAGGTAGTTCACAACATTAAGGTAGATTTTTTGTTTCTTTTTGGTTTGTATTTTTTTTTCTATTTTTGTTTGGGGTTTTTTGCTTGTTTGGTTTTATTTTTGTTTGGTTGTTAGCTGTTTGTTTGTTTTATTTTGGTTTGCTTTTAATGCAAAAGAAAATGGGATGGGATAGAGCCAGGACATCTGACCCCACCTGACCACAAGGATGTCCTGTACCGTATGATGTCATGCTCAGCAATAGAAGCTAAGAGAAATCAGAAGGAGTTGGGGGACATTCATACTTAAGGCATTGGTCTTCCCAAGCATTGCTATGACTGAAGACCTGCTTTCTAGGAAGTAGCTGGGCATTTCCCTGATGATGGGAAGCAGGGAATTCCTCTTTGTGCTTTGTATTCACATGCAGCTTTTCCATTTCTTATTAAATTAAATTTCCATTTCTTATTAAATTATCTCAACCCATGAGCTTTTCTATCTTATTTTCTTCCCCTGTCCTGCTGAGGAGGAGGAGTGAAAGAGCAACTGAATAGGGATCTGGCAGCTGGACAAGACCAACCTACCATAAGGGCACATATCGTACTTCCATTTTTTTTTGAGTTGTTCTGTTGTTGTTTTTGCAGGGACAGTGAAATTGGTAAAGAAGGTTTGTGTATTTTGATTTTGGTTTTGATTTGGGAGTTTAAATAAACTAAACTGGATTTCAAAATCTTTTGACATTCACCTTTTGTTCCCTGCAAATCAAAGCTGTTATACCTTGAAGAGCTACCCCTAATTCTGTTAATTTAAGGACAATCTGCTCCAGGTCACGAAATAAATTGTTAATTTACAAGGTTAGCCAACTAATTGGCTTGGTTGAGACAGGAATGTCGATCCTTATTTTGCCTCTAAAGACATTAAGTGCTATGCTAAGGTACTTACTCCAGGCCCACAGAATTTCTCATATATTCAAATAAGTCTCCAAAGTGGCATGTTGTCTATCTTCATTTCACACCCTTTGCATCTGGATTATGTAATACGGGGAGTGGGCATTGTCAATCAATTACAATTTTATGCAGGTGTTTCTCTTTAATAGAATCATAAAATGGTTTGAGTTGGAAAGGACTTTTGAAGGTCATCTAGTTCAACTGTCCTGCACGGAGACATCTGCAACTAGAGCAGGTTGCTCAGAACCCCATTCAACCTGTCCTGGAATATTCCCAGAGATGAGGTTTCTACCACGTCTCTGGGCAGCTTGGGCCATCCTCACTGTAAAAAACTTTTTCCTTCTATGTAGTCTAAATCTCCCCTCTTCTAGTTTGGAACCATTTCCTTTTGTCCTGTTGCTTGGTGTCCTATCCTAGGTCATCTGAACCTCTTAAGAGGTAACTGTGGCATCTTCTGTAATGAGCTTTTGTGAGAAAACCAAAGGTCTTCTGTCTATACAAGTTTCACCTCACCCAGTCACTTTCTAAAGTAGTTAAATGAATGCAATAAATGTTGTCTATCATAGTAATAAGCACAAGATTCAAGATTTAATTTCCTATCTGCTTTTGTCAGATCATTCATGTATGATATGTCAACCTTTTATATTTTGATAACTGCAGTCCTGAAGAGCAAACACTGCTGTGTTTTCCTCACTATAATAATAATAATAATATTTTGTTTTGCACTTGGTTCTAGTACCATGTTTAATGTTACATTGAAATTAGACTTCTCCACTTTGTCTCTTTAATGTAATTTTTCTGTAGAGCTTCTTTGACTCAAGCAGCTGACTAGTTGCTGGCAGGGACCTACCTAAATAACAGTCAGGAGTCTAATGTAACTCTGAATATTTACAAAGGATATACAGAGCCCTGCTTCCCTAAACACAAGAGGATGATGCAGCTGGGGACACTTTTCTTGCCTGCAGCCCTGATGACATTTCAGACCCTGACCTAAAGGCATTCTCTTTAACCTGCTTTCAGGTTTGTGTCTCATTATTCTCAAGGTCACTGCTCCCATGTATGTATGTGGCCTTTTTTACTCATTCTCTCTGACTTCTGACTTTTCTTAGTTGTTTCACTTAAAGCCATATCACAACAGAGTGAGTGACCAGTTCCATAGCCTTATAATTACACATGGAATTAAATTTTGAACAGTCAGTTTGTATCTATGCTTTGTTTTGATATCCCCCTTTTCCTGTATTTTAGGACAAAAAGGAAATTGTTGCATTACTGGTGATTTTAAAGCAACAAGGTATAGAAATTTAATCTTTTGACACCTATCGTTATTAAGTACGATTTTCTCACAGTAGTGATTCCCTTTGTGGCTTTTCCAAAAGGGAAAGCTATAGGAGAAGAAAGAGCTCTTGGAGGAATAATTACCTGGAATCATATTTCTGCAGCTCAACTTATGACCCTTGCAGCTGCTAAATACCACCTGAGATACAGAACACCAGGCAAGGAATGTAAGTTATGTTGTGACACATGCAGAGAACATGCAGACTGGACTCCTGCTGTATGTAAATGATGATTACTGCAGATATATTAATGCAGAATAATCTGTTTCTAAGGAAAAGAGTGGCTCTTGATAGTTTGATATAAGTAACTATGATCATCTCTAAGTAGGGTCTCTGAGAGGATGTGTCACAATTCATAGTGTTGAATGAGGATCCACATAAAAGAGGTTGAAAGTTGTGAGAGGTTACATTAAATATTTACCCGCCCTTTTGCATATACTGATATACCCTTAAAGATTGCTGATAGTTTCATTTGCTACTCTTACTACATAGCCCTCTTTAACTTCTTGGAGTTGTGTGGGGTTGAGAACTTAGTTTTCCTTTTTGTAACACCTGCTGAACCAGGACACTTACTGTACTTCTTGCTGATGAAAAACCAAAACAGAAAATGGAAAGCTAGCAATGCAAATACAGAGCAAGTGGCATCATCTCTTGAGATATTAAAAATTTGTACACAAGCCAAATCAAGCTCATTATTTCTACCAGAGTTTTAGAAGCATACACACACACAGAGACGCAAACATACACATGTATTTTTTACTTGTGACTAATTTCACTCTTGATGCTCATAAGTTTTACATTTTTCTCTTAATTTCTGTTGCTTGATCAGCTGGAAACACACAAAAGTATAGCCCACAAGCAGAAGCTAGACTTGAAAGCAAACTACTGTCAAGGTATGTATGAAATCTATTGGAATGAAGATTATGTTCCCACGCTTGGAGTTCAGCCCTGCAAAAGCTTGAAAATGTTGAGATAACAGCTAGAAAATGAGGAACATATGGTTCTTTTGGGTTTCTGGGTTTTTTTCCAGCATAAATGTCTGATAGCTGGTATTATGGTTAGTATTGGTAAATGGAACAAAGTCAGTTTACGAGATGACAGACTACTTTTCAGAAAATTAGGATAGATGATGGAGATAGCCAAATGTATTTAGAAGCAGGATGGTGACTTTGTAGTTCAGTGACCTCTGTCTTGTGTCCACACAGGATTTCTAATCTTTTTTTCTGAATTGTTTTCTGACCATTTGCTAAGAAAATAATATTAATATTGTCAGGTCCCATATGGCTCTGTAGGAGTGATATCATAGTGAAACTATTAGTGGAATTACTGTGCCAGAAAGGCACCTCACAAGCTAAGGACAGTGTGTGGCACATGACCTGAAACTACCTTGTGATCTGTCTTGGCCATTTGGACATATTTTCAAGTCATTTGTTCCAGCTACAACTTCTGAGCAATTGCAACATTACAGACAAATACTGACATCAGTGTCCACAACCTGAATGAAGATGTGGAAAACCAAGATGGAATTGTTGAGAATCTCCTGTCTTCTTAGCTCAGCTACTATAGTGTTTGATGACCTCCAGGTCTAACAAGGGAGCAATAGTTTCCAGCATATCTGTTTCTACTCCTTTCCACCCACAGATTAGGCTCTTATAAGAAGTTCTTATAAGAACACTGGGACAGGTTACCAGAGAAGCTGTGACCTCTCCATTCCTGTTTATCTAATTTGACATGGGCCTGAGCAATCTGCTTTAATTGTCTCTGCTTTGAGAAGAGGGAATGGATGAGGTCTCCAGGGTTGCTTTCCAACCTCAACCATCCTGTAATTCTGTGATGCTGTGTCAGGAGTTCTGCTGTAAGTGAAAAAAAACCCTGAGACTGTGAAATGCATAGAGAAAATATTGACATATTAGGGAACTGTGGCATAGGGATATAGTTCTCTGGCAAATCCATAAGGAGAACCTAATTGACATGAGAATCTATGAATATGAATCTAATGAGTAAGGATAATGAAAAAGAATACAGGGGGATTCTAAAGTGAAGACAGTGAGGGAGTATCTATAGTTCTAGGCATGAGGAAAGGAGCTGTGTGATGTTATTCTGTTCTTAAAATGAAGGAGATACACAGTAAGAGAGCTATATGTGTCTTGTAGGGTCCAGCAGAATGAGGGCAATCTGTCTGGGCTGTTTAGGTTTCAGCTTCACAAAGGCAATGGTATGGGTGAGCTGTCTGAGTATCAGTGTTCGCTGACTCCGCCTTGCTGACCCATCTTAACTAGAGGATCGTGGTAAGAAGGAGAACAAGTTAGGGTTGGGGTTTTGGCAGGATGAAGGCAGCAGGCTTCGTTCACAGCTGAAGAGCTACTGAATGCTAGGCAAGTAAAGCACAGGATAGAGGCAACAGACACAGAAACAGACCAGATGGATTAACAGGTGGTGTGGGCACAGCACAAGGAAAAGATGGGTAGAATACTGAGAGAAAGGAAAAATATGACCAGATTCAGTAAAAGTCAGCTGAATTCCAGTTCAGGCTACTAAATTTCAGGAAGCGGAATCAAAATTCCATATGGAACTTTTGCTGTTGCTCCAGGACAGTTGCCAAGGCCTGATTTAATACAGGGCAAGAAGCAGATGATACCAGATTCAATAGTTTGGCTTATCAAAAATCTTGATGACTGCTTAGGTTTAGTCTAGACTTAGAAAGGCCCTTCAATCTGCTCTGTGTGAATTTAGGACATTAGCTTCCCAGAGCTGCTATATAATGAAGGACATATGATTTTAGGATAGACATGGGCCAAGATGCTCAATCACTACTGCCTCTTCTACAGAGTTTGTAAGTAGTGGTGAACAATATGCTTTTCATCTAAACAGTGGTCTAACACCTTTAGAAAGTGAAATATAGATTAACTGTAAAGCCTGATAATTCTGTGCCATCAAGGAACACTGAAAGTGTTTTATATAGCCTCCCCACCCCCCCTTTAAAAATCACCAGTTTGGTCAAGAAGATAAAAGAGAGAAGAGATAATTGTATGTAGATAATTAGCAGTTTTCAATAAGAAGATGAAGTTGACAGCAGGGTTTTTTTCCTGAGGGGTGAGTTTTCTGCCAGCTGTGCTGTGGGATAAATCATACTTGGCCGATGCATGTGAGTAGCCCTTTTAAAGTCTATACTTGTGTAGTCCCTTTTAAGACCATTTTGATCTGAGTCAGGATGTAATTCCACACACAGTGATCATTTCTGGCACTTTGGTTGTCTTAATGGAGGTGTACACAGGAATATAATGGTTTTGCTTGCTGGTGACAGTCTTGAATCTTATTGTATCTGTTATTTATATCTTGTTTTTTCTCTATTTCCATTATAACTCAGGTCATTCTGTGCTACTTAAAATCAAAAAATTCCAGACAGGAATTTGTCATTTTAGCTACTAATAGTGTATTTATATTATCTCAATATGTCAGGAATGTCCCGTGTTTTGGTCTCACATTTGGGGAATTTGAAATACACTTTTTTGCTTCTCTTTGTTTTCCATTTTTATGTTGATCACAGTATTTACATACATAGCCTAATTTGCTAAACTTATATATGTATAGAGGACCATGAGGGTGAAAACCTTTTACCTAATGGTGTAAAACTACTCGGGAAAAAAAGCTCCTCTGTTGGATATTATTATATATAATGTGACAGTGGTCTGTGTCTGTGTGTGCTGCTATCCCATGCTTCTCAATGAGAGATGTCTTGATGCTGTCAGTGAGTTATAGCACAGATAGTGGGTTTTCAATCGTTTTCAGTTTGTGTTTCCCTAAAATATTTTTTTATGCTGAAGAGATTCTTATAAAATCAATTATTAACTACAGATATATTCTGAGCTGTTTGCTGAAGAAAGCTCTGCAGCAGCTGAGGATCCCAAGACCCTGATTTGAAGGCCACAAGTATAATACAACCTTTAAACTAATATGCTAATTTCAGTCTAAGTGCATGTCATTTTCCATACCTATATCCAAGGTGGCTATCAAGGATATCAAGGATATCTCCCACAGCAAGACGTGCTCAGAAATATTTGGATGAAACAACTTTTCTATTACAGAATACCAACTGAATAAAATGAAATGTTTCATGGGCAGAAATAGGTTTAATCCATATTTCAAAAAGAAAATTAGTAAATATTTTGTTCTGTTTTTGTCATCTCAACTGAAACACATGAGTCTAAACGAGTGTGTTTCAGCCTTACTGAAATAAAATGTTTTTATATCTTGCCATATAAAATGTGGATGATATGGTGTGGTTTCACTAAAATTTTTTTTTTCAAAGCTCTAAGTGAGTTGGTATATAGCATAATATCATCCAAATGCTTATTTTATCTCCAAATAACTTTTTGAAAATACTTCATTCCAGTTTAGAGTTTGAAAGTTCAAAACTAACAGTTTTCCAGGAAAGAGAATCCAAACTGATTGAGAGCAATTTACAGAAACATAATATAGAAGGAATAGAAACAAAGACTGTGCAAGTATCTTTTTTATTTTTCTCCTGAACCTTTGCTTTTTCTTCCTTTTCCTTTTTAAGAACTGTTGTAATTGCAGATGCTTCACTCTGCAGTTCCTCTTTCTTTGTATAATTTGTTTTTTTTCCTATTCCTTCTTTCTTTTTGTTTGTTTGTTGGATTGTTTTTGTTTGGGTTTTTTGTTTGTTTGGGTTTTTTTTTAATATTTTGTCCTTATCAGGACTTATTTTTCCTGTTGCCCCAGTTTTTTATATCTGAAACATGTATTTCATCCCTACAGTACTAATTGGGCACTTTGGGATGGACAGTAACCCTGTAAAACTGTAGAAATGCTGTTGTTAAACCTCTAATCCTCACCACGTTTAAACAACAGGCATCTAAAACTGAGGTTATTGAAAAACTACATTAAGAATTCGCAGTTTTGATCTATTTTTATATCTTCTCTATTTTATAGTTATCATCTTAATTATCTCACAGCAATTACTCTCAAATCACCATGTTGTTTTGATTGTTTTTTTGTTGGATTATTTTTTTCTTTCAAACTAGCTTGAACTATTTAAGGAGAGATTTGGCCTGACAATAAACTTTATGTCTCAGCTCAGCAAGCCATAGAAAGACTTTTTTTTTTTTTTTTTTCTCCCTTGGATGATTAGCAGGTTTTTGGACAGCAGTTACTGCTGATATTTTTATTGTTGTGGTGACAGGTGAGGGCAATTCAGAAAAACTAATTCATAGCCTGTAACAGATAATACTTTTAGTGTCAGGAAATAGTCTCAATCCTGATAGTGGTTCAGGGGTAGGTCTCTGCTCCAAACCTTGCACTGTCTCTCACTTCTTTCCTTCATCCTTCTCCTCTGACAATTGAGGGTGCACTGGCAGATTATCTGTGCATTGTCCATGACCAGAATCTGCAGAAGAAAAGATTACCTTTGCTGAAGCCACCTTTGCAATTTTCTCAGATGAGGTTTTGTGGCCCTATGTAACTATTTGCTGAACTACTATAGATATAGAATGTAGTCTTAGGTTCTCATAAAACAAATGAAAATAAAATTATTTGAGATCTGACCATTATAAACGATGTTTATAATGACATAAATTATGTTCATCTACAGTCTACTTTCCACAGTGCTTTGCCACTGTCTAGATTATGTATTTTACAAGTATTATAATGTATTATTATGTAATGTACTACATATGTATTATTATATTATATTAGTAAAAAATTGACAGGATGGAGGGTGGAGCAGGAGCAGGCAGATTTATTTAAGCAGTACAAACATCAGAATCAGCAGATTAAAAGCATAGCAGCTCCATTACCTGAAAAGGTCATAATTCTACATATGGAGCCAAGATACTTCTGGAGGCTGCTGGTTTCTAAGTGATTTCAATAGTCATACATAGGAACAAATGACTTTTTGCATCACTGTAACACATCACAGAAACCCAAATGCAGTGATCTGATGTTAGAATGTATAGACTACATCAAATATACTAGTTGTGCTTTATGCCTGAATTTCTTGTGTCCAAGGGAAGACCTTTGGCGCTTTCCAATCTCCCAGGGAACAGCTTCAGATAATTCCTGCTGCATTCATGGTATCATATAAATTATCCTTAGCAATTTTTTGAGCTGTGCTGGCCAGTCACTGCTAAAGCAGAGAACACTGGATCACAGCCTAATGCAGAAGTCGGGAATTACGTATTTCTGTGGAAAGTTGAAATTTCCCAGTTGAAAATACATGGAGTGTGAACATGATTATGAATAGAAGTTTCATCTATATTGAAAATATTCATCTGCACACATTTGTTAATATTTCTTCACTATCTCTTCCAGCCTATTAAAGTTAAATGTTATTTTTCTGTTGTACATACCTATATACCTATTATAAGTACTTATGTTGATATATGACAGAACTACTGCCACTACGCTTAGGAAAAACAAAGTCCCTTGAAACTACTTTGTTTCAGAATTGTTCATTTTTTACAAGGAAGAAAATTAGCGCGCTGTTATTATTAATAATTAGTTCTATATAAAGTTATACAATTATACAATTGTATACAATATTTATAATAATTTGATAAACAATATAAAATATATATGAATATGGTGTAACTAATTAGTTAATTCGTTAAATTACTCTGAAAACAATAGCAAATAACCAAATGTGACAGTCTTATCTTCATTTTAATTCTGTTAGAATTCATGATACCCAAATGGAAAACCACAATTTTTAACAACACGAATTTCCAGAGGGAAAATCTTTTTCAGCTAGGGGTAGTAGAAAAGTCTGTACTTTGGGATGTTATTCACATTAATTTTATAAAATCTCATTTCTTAGTGAATAACTTTTAACTTTTTAAAATATCATGTCAATGGTAAAAGGGTTAATATTTATTGTTTACCACAAAAGCATAAAACTGAGGAAAGTAAAACTGGCAAACAGAATAATGAACCTCCTTTCATCACCTGTCCTCCAACTCTGTCACCATTATGGTAAATTCTTACTGCTGTGGTGATTGCCATCAGCCCTGCCCAGCCAGGAGGATCCTTCCACTTTTCCAATGGACTAGGATTCCATTGCAGCCCCTCAGGACCACCAGCCCCTGCCCCAGTGATGCGGCAACAGGGCCTGTCTACAGATCCTCACAGCCCTGCCCTACCATGGGTGCCACTGATCCAGGCCACTTCCCAGCCCAGCTCTGGCCTCTCCCTGTTTCCAAGGAGGTGTCCAGTCCCTAAGGCTGGGGCTGTCCCAGTGCCTCCTACTGTCCTGCTCCTTTCTGGAGGGTTAGATGGTCCCTGGCTAACAGACTCTGTCCTGATGGAGCTCTGAGGAGCCCCATGACCCCCACAGGGGCCTGACAGTTCCTTTCTCACCTTAAGAGCACAGAGGTGAAGGATGTCAGAACTATCTGCACAGAGCAACTACATTGTCTATGACAAAGCAAATGAAGTGTCTGAGCTTTTACAAACATTTTTTTTTCTAGTAGTACCATTTGGTTTAATTTGTGAATTCCTTAATGTAAATTCTATGAGTGTAGCTCGATGAAAAGATCTTAGGTCTTTTTGTAACATACAATTATTCTCTTGTAGCGTATATTCTCCCTCTGCCTCTCTCACTGCATATGTGGCCTCCCTTTCTTTCTGTGTTTGTATGCATATATTAATATGTGTTTACATTCTTAAATTTTATTCTTTTAAACACTTGATAGATCTCAGGTCACATAGGAACAATAGATTTTCTCCTGGAAGAGGGACATTACTGAAATACAGGAGAGTAACAGCAGCTACACACCACTTCTTCGTTTCTGATTCTATGCTAGACGAATATGTTTCCATCTAATAATATGGATTTATAATTATTGAGTCAAAGGCAAAGCTGAAATATGCCAGTAGGTTGCATGGCAAAGCAGAATACATTGATACAAAGACGCAAGATGCAAATAGCATCTTAGAAGAAGATGCAAATAGATATTTCAGAAGAAAAACATATCCAAAAGATCTTTGCAGATGCTGAGTGCATCAGGACCAATAACTGCAGGACAACTTCAATAGGAAGGCCAGTGAGACGTTCAAAGCACTCCAAATTTACATAAGTCAGCTACCTAACAATCAAGAACCTCGGGAACCTGTCCCAAGTCCTCCTCTTCCTAGAGGCATTTGGGCTCTGGACGTGAATTCTGGTTAGTATGGGGATTTCTGAATTCTTTGAAGTTTCCATTGAACCAGAAATGCCACAGTGGCTGCTTGCCCTGGAGAAACATGATGGGGGAGCATAGCCTGTCTGGCACAGCTTTCCCCAGGCTGTGGACCCCAGAAATCTGTCAGAAATCCAGGCAGGATTTTCTGTCTTCCATCTGGCTGGTTCAAAGTCTAGCCATCTGGGCAAAGAAACCTTCAGTTTCTTTCTTTTTAGCATCTTTTAGAGAAGCAAATTTAAACACAATTAAAAAAAAATTGAAATGAATGCCAGTAGTATACCCATCAAATAATATACTCAGCTCAAGTTGTGGTACTTTGACTTATTTGTATTAACCCATTCATTCTGACAGTTCACCACTGGGACTAGTAAAGTGTTTGTCATTCATTGTTTCTAATGTGGACATCAAACATGAGGCCTGTAGAAGTGGGGGGAGGATTTCTATCTGTTGCAGACATTCTGATTTACCAGCAGGCTCTGTGCCTGGCTTTGTCTTTTTGAGGATCTGTCACTGGGAGAGATGTGCCAACATGTTGCCCTTTTACAAGGCTCTCAGACCTTTCTCAAGTCAGAAATGTTCTTACAAAGGGATACACTTTATATCCTAATACAGGGAAGGTTTGACATGAAGTCGACTGATACTCTGCTACCTTTTGTGATATAGCCTTTGGGATCCTAGGATGCCCCGTTTCATAGCTGTAGGGTGGCTCAGGCTGGAGGCTGTTTTGGATATCCTAGATTTTATGCATGGAACTGGGAATCTGGACAGATTGAGGTTTCTGATTCCTCAAGCTGGACCCAGGAGATGATAGATGCCAGCTGGAGCAACTTGGGTATACAATTCTGAAAGGATGAATATGTTCCTTTCACAAAGCTGACAGTTGAATTACTTTAGAGAACAGTTAGTTTGGACATGCAAATACTATTGTTGCAAGTAAGAGAAAACATGGGTAGCCCCTATGATTTAAAAGATAATCCTTATTTAAACAGTATCTGTCCACTAGTCAAATACTGAACTTCCAAGGAGATGTGTCACTGCTCAGAAACGTGGACTTCCTGGAGTCAGTCATGGTTCACAATTCCTGTGTTACAGAGAGAAAAGAACCACACTTGCGAAGACCAAAGCAGCAGTATGCTGGAGAGATGTTGAGATAGTGGTGATGAAAGAACAGCTAGACACATTTGGGGCGACTACTGATTTGGATAGCAGAGCAACTAAGATAGAAATACCCCTGGTATTAATTCCATCTGTCTTGAGGGAACCACACAGAATCACAGAATGGCAGGGTTTGGAAGGGACCTCTGGAGATCCCTCTCATCCAGCCTTCCTGCTGAAGCATGTTCACCAAGAGCAGGTTGCCTGAGACCATAACCAGGCAGGTTTTGAATATTTGCAGAAAAGGAAAAAGAGATTCATCAAAGTTAGCTGGTTCCACTATTGTTTTCAAGCTAAGGGAAACAACTCACGGGTCACTAAATTTTACATAAATGCTTCTGTAATAAAGGACCTGGTGCTTACTTCTTCTCTTTGAGATATAGCATTTCTGAGCTTGTAGACACAGCTTGAGAGATGAACATTTAGAAGTTGATTGAAGCCTTTGTTATATCATGGCCATGAATAATCTTGCTGACAAGAAAATTTTGAAAAGGCAAGACCTGGAATTTTCCATGTTTACAAGTTTCCTTTGAGTGTCCAGTACCAATATGTAACTAAAAGTATGACAGAATTGTCAATATCGGGGACAATTTGTGGCAAAGGCATATTCTATGAACAAAAGGAAATAACACCTGCATCTATATTGTGCATAGATACTCATGTAAGTAAACTCTGCTTATTTCATGCATGGCAAGACTCCTGGTAGGATGATGAAGATTTGTGTAGGGAACCTTAAAATATAGGCTGAATGAGATCACTGCCTACACTCCCCCACAAAAGCAAGGTGTAAATTCAGTTTTAAGGAAAGCTAACACATTTCGTTCTGTTTTAAATTTCTATTTTAGAGCAGTTTCTTACCTGGCAGATGGGTAATTTTGTCTTCACTTACATCTGTTAAGGTGCAAATTAATTTTCTCTCCATGCTGCAAGTTATCCCTTTTTATAACAGAAATTGTAACAGTAAGGTATAAATTCATTTCTATGCTAAGACAATGCTTTTATTGCAGGTAGAAATGTGTTGGTCTCTACAAATACAGCTGTTTTGATATTCTAATACTAAATATAATCAGTAAGCTAAAAATATCTGTATTTGTACTGGTGATTTTTATTTTTTTTACTTTTTCTTAAAACTAACTTATACTTTATTACATATCACATAATATTTTAAATTTTAGATGGAAGTTAGTTGCTTCTGGAAGTATATCACACAGTTGATAGCATGCAAAAACTAAACTTTCTCTTTGAGATGGTTGTTAGTTACCATTAAGTGTATTTTTTGACATGCACTTTGTCATAAGGCATTATTATTAAACTGTCATGTCACATGTCTTAAATCAGGAATATCTGCTGTTGTGTAGACATTCCAAGTTACTTGCTTTTCTCCTTCAAAATATGCTCTATGTATTTCTCAACTACACACTTTATCATTAAAAAATTTAATTTCCAGATTTAAACTTCCTTTATCTAGAAAGGCTAAAAATTATTTTCACAGTAGCCAATTTAACTAATTTCACCAATAATTTAGTTTTATTCAAAAAATGTTCCAAGAATAATAGTATAGCCTTAATTTATTGTTATAGGTTTTTCATAATCTTATGATGCTGAAAACATTACAAAAAATTAAAAGCAAAATCAAATGATGCAAGAATGGAATAAGAAAAAACATGTATTTTTTTTGCCTCTAAACCGTTTGGCCTCACAATAACCATAAATTAAAAGTGCATGAGTAGTTTTGTAAATTAACATTAATTAGAAGCAAAAACTTTGATAGATTTAAAAAATCCACTCCATTTTCCCAGAAACTTACATACATTTGTATATTTGTGCATACTGAAAATACTAAACCATACATTAAATTGAAATTATGATCTTAATTACCTCTAGCATACCAGAAATTGTGTATTTTCTCAGAGGAAAAATGCACTTTGTAGCCCTGACAGCATAACTGGCACAGGCAAACAGTACTTTATAGAAATAGAAAAAGATTTTAGCAACACTGATGCCAAAGAAAATTTGTCAGAATTTTACCTGAGTCAGTGTGCATCCATTCTTGCTATCAGTGTAAGTGATATGTGTGATGGGCTTTGCATCCCTTAAAATTTTATTCAAGTGGGCATGCCAAGTTATAATAGTTATTTTAACATTGAAATGTTTTTAAATTACAAATTATGCTAAAAAAATAAAATAAAGCAATTATTGAGTCTGAAAGACACTCAACTACAGTTTTAGGTATAGCCAATATAGTATGTGTGCAGTCACTACATATATCTAGAGAGAATATATGTAAATAGTCCACAAATCATGCTGGAAATGTATGAGATCTTCAAATAACATGGTGCCAGTTCTAAAGAAATATACTGTGTTATGCCTGTCCTTGATTTATTGCTTGTTGCTCTTGGAATTTGTTTTGAACTGGATCAATCCTGTCAACAGTTGTCCTGTTCTTTATAGACTCTGTAAATAATCAAATCTAAATACATTTGTAGTTACCCACCCTGTCAAATATAGCTGGTGAGCAATCTATTTCTGGTGAGCAATAAACAAAAAGGACATATTTTCAAGGGCTTTTCATTTGATTTGTATTTGTTGCTGCCTTTGGCTTCAGCACAGGAAAACATCCAAACACGTTTCATTGTTTTCCTGAATTGAGGCCTTAGAAAATAATTTTCTGAAGAAGTCTGAGACAGAAATACTTAGAAAGCTTTTTCTTTTTTTTTTTTTTTTTTTTCCCAATCCCAAGTGCAAATATTCTTTATTCATGTTGGCAAATTCCCGCAATAAAAATGCATGAAGAACATAATGGAGTCTCTTAAATTTGGCCAAGTCAAAAATTAATATCCATGGTGAAAGCTACTTATTAAAAATTCCCTTGAAATTTCTGTCTTCTTACTCATTTTTTTGTCCTGAGGTTTTTAAAAAATGGGGTATTAGCATTTTTGTAAGAAGAAAATGGGCTCTATTAAATCTTTTTGTGAAAGAAGTTTTTTGGAGGACACTTGCACAGTAGCAGAAATTGGCTATGTTCTGCCTGAAAAAAAAAAAAAAAAAAGAGTAGGCTGATGAATGAATGCTTCAAAAATCACTGTGTCACTGAAATAATTTTCAGCTTGCAGTACAATTCTGAATGCAACCTTAACAACAGCTGTTGGCAGTGCTATGTCTACAATGTATAGTATATATACCCATATCTGCTACTAAGTTCAGAATAAGTTATAACCACAGTACAGATTTCCTTCAGAAATTTTGTTTACTTCAGTGTGGTTTTGTTTCAGTGAAGAGCTTTCAACTAATAATTTCTTTTTTTTTTTTAATGTGATGTCATGGAACTGTTAATGTAGCTGAAGAATATGGATTCACTTTGGTTATTAAGAATTCAATTTTCCTTTCAGAAAAAGGGTGATGGTGGTGAACTGAGGAGCTCCATCAACATGAAGCCTGTTGTCTTCAGCCAGCATCAGTGGCATATGTAGTAGACAAAACTTTGACCTTTGTGTGCAAACTGCAGTCAGATCATATAACATCAAACCAAGACCAGTAACAGGGCTTGTATCTTTCATACAATTGCACTGTATATGACCTGAACATGAATGCATCTTATCAAACACATATGCTGCTACAAAGCTCTGAGTTTTGAGCCATATTGTCAGGCTGAAATTCCTGAAACCATAGAAGGGTTTGGGTCGAAAGAGACCTTAAAGATCATCTTGCTCCAACCCCTCCGTGACATGGGCAGGGACACCTCCCAATAGAGCAGGTTGCTCAAAGCCCCATCCATCATGGCCTTAAACACGTCCAGGGATGAAACATCCACAGTTACCTGGGCAACCTGTTCCAGTGTGTTACTACCTTTGTAGTGAAGAACTTCCCAATTTCTAATCTAAATCTACGCACTTACAGTTTGAAGCTATTGCCCCTTGTCCATTAATACATGCCCTCTGATTTTCCATCATGCTTACTTTGCAGAAATAAACTGATTCTTGCAAAACTGATTTCTAATATGTCAGCTTTCTATGCTAGAATACTCATATTGTTAATACTGTATAGCTGGTCCCACTGTTACTCCTTCACAGGCTTTTTCTCATATACTACCAATTTACTAAGAAAACATTCACTTATAGCACCATTTGACATGTATGGAGGAGAAAATGAAAGAAGGGCAGCTAGTGAAGTATATTTGGAGATCAATCTGCTCTAGAAAACCTGAACATCAAACAAACCTAAAATTAGGGGTAATGATAATGTCAGTACTCAAGACATATAGTACATGAGTTATAGTATGATTGTCATGTTAACCTGGTTTGTGTGTCATGTCCTTTCAGTAAAGGATGAAATGACAAAATGAATACTTACAGAATGAATTGCATAATTATTTTTTTTTTTACTTTATAATTTATGGACAATCTGGCTCTTCCCAGATTAGATGTAAATTCTCAGATCAGTAACATGAAAAGAAATTTATCCAAATTGATATAAAAGGGAAAAAAAACCCAAACAAACTAACAAAAATCCAACTCTTTTCTGCAAAAATGTAAATGTTCTTTTAAAGAATGCTGTTTCAAAGCACAAAAATCTGGATTATAAAATGTTATATATAAAAAAAAAAAAGCTGCAAAATAAAAGAATGTGTATTTAAAATATTACTTTATGCATCCGCTACAATTTTGTTCAAGGTTTAGTTGAAGACACATCAAATCAGATTTCTTAACAATTCCTCCTTTTGATTATTTGTATCAAAATGAGCATTTGAAATCAAACACAGTGGCATGAAGACCCAAAAGAGCCATATTCTATGCATTACAGAGAAAAAGTGAAACCATATGCAAACGCTGGGCTTGGTACTGGGATATACTGATTAATATTGTCAGCTAAAGGGAAAATTCATTTTAGTTGTAAATCACAGCTGTGGCTCAAAAGGCAATAGGATTAGGATGAGAGGCACATGGCAGTTAAGCCATTACTATTACTCAGTGTTTTCCCTTCCTGGAAGAGGGCTTATAGTGTTTTGTTGTATGGCTTTGTAGTGAGAGCATGTAGTAAATGAGAGTTTTTTCTTACTTTGTGAAAATACTTTGTATAACTGAGAAATCTCTCATTTTTCTGAAATACGTGTTATGCCAAAATTATGAGTATCCATTCCTCTTAGGATTGCAACACAGAAATCTGAAAACCTTAAAGGTTTGGTTCCTGATGAGTTTCACAAGCTGATGCTTCTCAATGTCATTTTTATGGTGAGAGAAGTTAGTTCATCTCTAATTTTTACTACTAGTTGGACATTTAAATTGATGAACTGCAGCTAATCACTTTCTGAGATGTCTTCCATTCCCTGCTCCATCTACAAGAGCTTGTGAAATGAAATAGCTGTCACTGTTATGCCAAGATGTGGGTGTTCCTGCAGAGATTATGCCGTTCTTTCTTGTAGAAAACAAGGCCAAAAGAGAGGGCTGCAAAGCATATAACACCAGCAGGTTTCTTCTGATAGGCAATGTGATTAAAAAAAAAATAAATTTAGTAGTAAAAATCTAAAATAATCATCACCATCATCATTTGGAAACATGGGGATTTAGGAAGGACTTCCAAGTTTTATAGTTGTATAAAGCTTTTTGCAAACATTTAATCACGAAGTTCAAGCTAATTTTAAGTGGGATTTGAAGACTAATATGAAGATTTCACAGCCTTAAAAAACAGCCCTCCAGAAGAAACAGGACATTTTCTGTATGCATGTCACATCTTTCTCTGGGCAACATCCTTGGGATGTCAACATTTTTCAACTTTCCTTTTACCAGTTTTTTCTATGGCCTCCTGAAAAAAAGGCTAGTAGGAATGGATTTTTTTATTATAACTTAGTCCTTATTTTGTGGAAAGCAAAGCAAACCAAAATAAACAGCATTCCCATACGCCTTTTGATACGTACAGTCTGTTTGGGTTGTGATTTAAGCAGTACTGAAATGTTATGCCTCTTCATGCCAAATCAGAAATCTAATTGCAAAAACTTGGGCCACAGGGACAACAAATGTTTTTCTGGCATACCACAGGGAACTTTGTCTGCCAATCAACTATATTGATTATTTATATGTCAGACATTTCTTTAGTACTGCAAACCATCTAAAAATTCAACAATATGTATTAGATTTTTTTTCTGTTGATACACATTTTATGGTCTAGATTTATCTATTCTTTTGTAGTGATTTAAATAAATCAGAGAAATAGAAGTCTGTCATCTAAGAGGTGAGAAATACTTGTGAATGATTAGATGGATGTTCACTAAGAAAATTCTTTTGCTGAACTACTGTGGATCTAGTTATAAATTCATAATAGATAGAATAGGATCATACATTAAGTATTTTTATTTTATCATAGCTTCTATGTGTCAGCTGTGGTCTCAGATAAAGACACACATACTCATTATTTTTTTTCAGTGAGAATATTTATGTATATTATTTTCTTTCCAAATATCCTGATATAATTAATTTAGTGATACAGACTTTCTTTCGTATCCCACTTCAGCTAATTGTTTCAGGCTGTTATTTAAAGTCTTCCTCATGAATACAAATTATTCTATGGCTAATAAGGTTAGAGACTAATCAAAATTAATTTAAATCTGTTCTGAAAAATCCTAGCTTATCTCTAAATAAAGACTTTAACTATAGGTACAGACTAGAATGTTGTTTAAGCTGCAGATTGCTTTGTTTGTATTTTGCTTAGATGCTGGGCAGGGGGAATGTTCTTTATCTCTGCCTTATTAAAGCATCTGAAGATTCAGAGCTTTGCAGGCAAACTCAGATGTAGAGGAAGAAAATATTTAGAAATGCACAAATCCTTGCAGAGGATATAAACCACCTAACCTTGGTGAGGATTCCACTGCCAGCACTTGTCTCTTTGCCTACCAGATCTCATTCTGTCACTTCATCTGAAACTAGTGGTCCCAATACCCTTGCAGCAGCTGCAGCAGCAACTTGTGTCCTTGCTTGTTCACTTCCATGACACTTTCTTGCCACTGCTCTCGGGGAGGCTTTTAAATAGAAAGTGAACAGGAAAGGCAAATCTTCCTCTTTTCAAAGTCAATTCTTAGGGAAATATCTATTCATGCAGTCTACGCTCATTACTTCTGATGGACGGTTCTGCACAACTTCAAGAGGATGACTTACAGTTTTATGTTAAGTTCCAGTCTCACTTGCAAGTGGACTGGGTGCAAAGCTGGTTGTACAGTTTGATCTTCCTACATTCAAATCTGAGAAATGTATTTCATCTTCAAAGTGTATGTATAATGGAAAAATCTGACAGACAGGGTACTGGTAAAAGGGAGGTCAGTGGAATACTTCTGGAAATCAAAGCCAGCCTGAGCTCAGTAGGGATTTATGTCTGCTGGCTCTTGATGATAGTTTCTCAATGGTAATGGCATCCACTAGCATCAGAAAGGCACACTCTCATTATAACATGTGTACATGGGTAGCTAAGATATGGAATGACAGGAAAAAAAGAGGGAGCACTGTACATTACTAGGAAATCTAGAGTTCCTCCCAGAGAACCCATACCTGTATAATAAAGTGGTCAAGCAAAATAAACAACAAAAACTAGAATGCACAATATCCCACCAAAACCCCAAATCCAAAACCTGATAAAAGACAGGAAAAAAAAAAATTTAAAAAAGCATCTGTGGTCAATTATTTTTTTTTTTTTTTGCTAATCAGGTCTCACACCTTCTTTATTCTTTTCTTTCTCATTTTTTTCTATACATCCACTCAAGAAATACATATTGCACAAATAGAAAGTGTGGTATAAAAGGAAGGATGAACATAACAAGCAAATGCAGCTAATTTAAACAAAAAGGAACAGAATGTCAATATGTTCCCCGTGGTTTCATCACAGATACTAAGCATATTGCTTTATTTAAGTATAGAAAAGTAATTTATTGTTGAGAAGTGTATTTCTGGAGAATTACTATATGGTGGCTCTCTCTATACTGTATGTTATGTGAACTGAACTGCAAAATTGCAAGAACTACATAAACTCCATTATTTTAGACCTATTATACTCTTCCTTAGTTTGCATGATAGAATAAATGGTAACAGTTCTTCAGTCATATTCTTCTACATAATCTGGAGGAAGCTTTATAACAGACAATGAGTTGGAAAAGCTAAACAGAAAGGACAAAGTAGTGTCTGACTACAGTAATGATGCTGGCATTGAAAATACTGATATATAACAAACTGCTCAAATTGAATGACAGAGAGAAAAAGAAACTAAAAAATAAATTGTTCATTTATTGATCCTTAAATGTCCTAAACAATTTTAAAGGAAAAAGTTGCAGAGATATGGTCTCAGAAAATACAAGGAATCTTGATTTTCAGTTGTTCCTCTTCAAGTTTACATATGCACTGAATGTTCTAATCTAAATTAATACAAAACTCCTATGTTTGGATCCAGGGAATGGAGATTTTGGGCTTCATAGTTCATAATTCCTTACTCATCCTCCTCATCTTCTGGAAAATAGGCAGGGTTGGAGGTTTTTTGTTTTCCAAAAGATTTTTTTCCTCTACTGACATACACTCTCACAGAACACTTTTGCCACAGATCAAATAAACATACAATAATTAAACTTATCTGAAACATTTTGCTAAGATCTTCAAATATTAGCTTATTTGAATAAAAATAAAAAAAAAAAAAAAAGAGACTTTATAAATTCATTAATTTAACTCAAAGGGATTTGGGTGATGTCTTCATTCACAATAGCTAGCAAAGTATGTATTTGCAGACAGTTTTTATGATCGTAGTTTAGAACATTTGTATATGAAATTATGGAATATAAATATTGCCAATAAATGGCTGGGTTTTTTTTTTCTAGAATGTATTTAAAGGAAGTAACATATGATATCTTTGTATTTGGTAGTATGAGTTATTTAGATGCTCAATGACTTACCTGTCAATGAATAAACAAGCCTTTCCTTTTTAATTTTTTTTTTTTCTGAAGATGAAACAGATCCAAAAACTTATGTTTAGATTGTTGACCACTGCTTGAGCACTAGGTGGTTGTGAGAAATACAGTCATATTGTACTCAGGTGTACCCTGAAAGCTACTGTAAAGATAATTTTTTGAAGCTACTGTAAAGTTAATTTTTTCAACTTAAAGTATTGACTGTGTCTTTGCATGTTGATGTTTTTTTTCTGGCAGTGTATGTAAGGTAATTATCTCCCCTGTGAGGACTCGTTATATAAGAGTCCTTAACTCTGTCCTGAAGGACTCCACCCTGTGGAAGAACTGCAGCCCATGGGAATGACTCACATCAGAGATGTTCATGAAAGACTGTCTCCTGCAAGAGACCCCACAAGCTGGAGCAGCAGAAGGGTGAGGAATCCACCCCCTGATGAGGAAAGACGAGCAGAGACAACGTGAGATGAACTGACCCATATCTATCCTGCTGTGATCCTTGGGGGAAGGAGGCAGAGAACATAGGAATAAAGGTGAGTCTGGGAAGAAGGGAGTGGTGGGGGAATGATATTTTTATTATTTGGTTTTATTTCTCATTACTCTGACATTCACTGGTAATAAATTCAACTAGTTTCCCAAAGTTGAGTCTGTTTTGCCCATGATGGTAATTGATCACTGATCTCTCCCTGTCCTCAACTCAACCCACAAGCCTTTCATTGTATTTTCCATCCCCTGTCCAGCTATGAAGAGTGATAGAGTGGCTTTGGTGGGCCCCATTCTCAGCAAACACAGCTTCAGCTATCACTGAGTGGAGTCACTGTTTTTCTAAGAGCTTCTATTAACTTCACTTAAACAATGTAAGAAAAAAACAAAACACAACAGTACTGAAGAGAACCAGATAATACTGCATCTTTTTTTTATCAGAGAAGCCATCCCTTTATCACAAAATCAATGCAGTCTCATGCAGAATATCACTAGTAGAATTTACCTCTTCAGCAGATAATCAGCATTTGATTGTCTTATCTTGAGGATTGTCC
The DNA here is from genome assembly GCA_025447755.1 of Corythornis vintsioides. NCBI lineage: Eukaryota > Metazoa > Chordata > Aves > Coraciiformes > Alcedinidae > Corythornis > Corythornis vintsioides. The sequence goes on along the minus strand of JAOEGS010008970.1, from coordinate 40,236 downwards.
TTTTTCCACATACACTGCTCTGCTGTTTCAATTAAATTAAGATGACTACTGTTCGAAAGGTAAATAGAATATGATCAGGGGAAATGCCTATTCCATTTCTTTCAGGATGTTACTTTTTTAGCTATTGTTATTCAGTAATCAACCATAAATAACATTTTTTTTCTTATCAAAACAAGGATGCATGAGGCAGAATTATTCTTGTAACATGTGGTTAATAGAAAATTGGTTAATGTTATATCCAGATTCTATTGGACAGACTGAAAAGTTCAGTTCAGGGGATCTCACCCAGACCAAAACGTCCAGCTTCTTGCCCTTTGTGAATGAAAACAACAAAAAATCATCTTGGGATATGTCTAAGTTCTACTCTCCACCAGTTTAGCCTGAATTACTCTGTCAGGAAAGTAAGCACAAATGCTCATGGATTCACCAGAGAGGCTTTTTTAGTCATGAAAATGATTATGTAAATTTCTGGCTTAAAGAAAGAACTACTAATAAATACTCAAGTTGTATAAAAATGGAAACTCAATAGGGATTACATTCACAATGTGTACTTCTTGATCCCTAGCACTCTCCTTTTGGGAACAAATAATTGGATGATTAAATGTGATCTTAAGTAATGACCTTCTGAATGACTCCAAAAAACATGCACCTGGGAGAGTTAAGTGGTATACTAAGTATCTGTAAGAGCAAGCTGAAAGTGGTAATTACACTGAAAGCCAGTGCAATTGTTAGGGGATCAATTGTCAAACACTGGCAAACTTAAAGAAAGTTAATGAAAGATCGGTACACAGACTCATGTGACTTCAGTGATTTGCAGATAATTAAACACCAAGTTAGAAAGTAGTGTAATGAAGAAAAAAACCAAACCTATTCAGTTTACTTTAGTTGAGTGACATTTGAAGGGATGCAAGATGTAAATATTTTCTTTAGAGTAAAGTCCAGTATAAAAATTCTTCTCAGTTATTTAGCTGTTAATAACTGACACCTTTTAACTGAAGTAATGATCAACTCCTCCCCCGCCCATCATGGGAATAGGAAACCCCTCAAAGTAGCTTTGCTATTGGACAAAGTATCTTGAAGGTTAAGGCACAATAAATCTGTTTTTTTCTTCATTAGGTTTCCATTGCAAATCTTTTTTTATCAGGATGGGGAGAGGGTTTGTGACTTTTACAAAATAGAGGCCTTCAGAGTGGGCATCAGTTACGGGCATCAGGATGCCAAAGACATCTGGAATATTACATCTTCACACTGTTCTTGGTCTTTACCCTCTGTACCGAGTTGGGCAGAGCTGGAATTAATTTCCTCATAATACCCTAGGTGGTGGTATTATTTGGGGCCAGTGTTGTATCAAACCAGTGTTGATAACACACCAGTGTTTTGGCTATAGCTGCATAGTGCTTGTGCAGCATTGAGGCTTTCTGTTTTTTTCCACTGTGGCCCTGGCTGGCAGTGGGCAGGTGGTTAGGAGGGGACACAGCCTGGACAGCTGTCCTAAACTGACCTAAGGAATATCCTGTACCATACAGAATCAAAATAGTTTTGGCTGGAAGAGACCTTTAAGATCAAGTCTAACTGTTAAACCAACGCTGCAATGTTGCCACTAAACCATGTCCCTCAGCACCACATCTAGAGTCTAAAATTCCCCAAGGGATGGAGACTCCAGAACTTTCCTGAGCATCTTCTTCCAGTGCTTCACAAACCCCTTCATTGAAGAATTTTTTCCTAATATGCAACTTAAACCTCCCCTGGAGCAACTTGAGGACATTTCTTCTTGTCTTATCCTATCCTATCATGCTTAGCAATAAAAGATAGGGGAAAGGAGGAGGAAGGGGAGATATTTGTGGTTATGGCATTTGTTTTCAAAGCAATCATGCATGATGATGTCCTGCTATCCTGGAACTGGCTGAACATCAGCCTGTCAATAAGAAAGTAGTGAATAAATTCCTCATTTTTCTTTGCTAGAAAACTCAGCTTTTTGATTTCACCTATTAAACTATCTTTAACACAATCCACAAGTCTTATTTTCCTTCTTTTTGCCCATGCCACAGGAGAAGGGAGCAAATGTATTATAGGGTGAGTATGCTGCTGCTGACCATAGTCAGCTCACCACCCCCTCTCCTCTCTGTTCTTTAGCAATACAGCTCTTAGCAAAGTGTTTTGTGGATTGATTTTAATAGTGGGATTTGTACATCAAGAGGAGGTATATTTCAATATTTCTAATAGCTTGGCAATATGCTGCTTTTGCTACCTAACTAGACATACTAGTAAATGCTGGGGACATGCTTCTTTTTAAGACTTTTCTGAACCCTCAGCCAGTGTAAGAGGAAATTTTCCTTAGAAATCTGTGAAATAGCAGAGATGTCACAGAAGGAGCTTTGACTTCCCTCAAAAGGCTTATTTTCTCTAAAGTGGTAGTTTCCTGTGGATGCCAACCTGGGTGACTGTCTATACAAATGGAAGATTAGCACAATTATTACTGGATAAATAATCCAGAATGAATATGAAGCTTCTAAAGAAAAAGATATATATGTATATGTATATGTATACACACATAAATATTTGATGATCAAAGATTTAAACAGTAAATACAGTGCTTTGTATGAGCAAAAAGATTCTCTAGTTTCTTCCCTCAGAGACATCTTACCAGCCTGTGTAAATGGTCTCACCTTTCCTGTCAACTGACGTCATAGAAGAGCTCTCTAGCACTTAGAACAGCTGTTTATCTAAACAAGCAATGTCAGGCAAGTTTCTCTGGAGCAATCTGATGTCTTTATTGTTAAATGTTTTCTTTCAGAAGAAGAATGCACCTGTTGCGTGTTTAGGAGGCTGATCTCTTTTGAAGAGTGCTTTGTTGTGTATTTGAAGTGCTCTATAAGAGACTGACATTTGTATGCAATAGACAGGCTTAGTCTCTCACCTGTTCCATTCTTCTCTTATCTTCCATCAGCAGCCCATCTTCATACTCATCCTGGCTTCTATCTCATTCCTATGCTCTTCAGTCTGGTTCCTTTTCTTACTCTTCCCTGAACGAAGGCATTTGAAATAATCTGCACACTCATAATTCTGTGTTTCCCTTTTAGTCCATTCTGTCCTTAGTTACTATAATGGTGTAAATCAGGTTCCTCCTACAGAATCTTCTTCAGCCTTTTCATTTCAGGGAACTGGATACAGCACCAATATGTGACCAGTTGCTTGTTTCAATCTGATTTTGAGAGCCTTCAGATTAATGTGGCAACATTAAATACTACAATACTAACATCTATACTACAATAAAACATCTGCATATATGTTAGAAAATGCTGAAATAATGTTATAAAATTCTTAAGCCAGCATTACAGAATTATCACACACCTGAAAACGTTATTCAGCACCAGCTTTTTTGACAGCTTTTTTTCTCAGAAAGTTTTTACCACAGAATGATTTGTTACAGAAATCACAGACAATTGGAGTTCCAAGTCTAAAGACTCAGTTTTCCTGATTCTCCTAGATAAGTAATTTGACTTTCAACATTATGTTGCATTAATAGAGTTTTTAAACTCTAGATCTTACTGAAACCGTAAAATGGAAGTTTCATACTTCTGCAAACCAACTCCTGAGTTGGTTCGGTGGTGCTGAACACTGGAAAATCTGAAGTGTGACAGTTCATGCTGGTCATTTTGGAAGATGTACTTGAAACAGGCAGAACTTTTACTGAAATGAGTAGGACACATTTGATACATCAGGACACTTAGGTGACCCTAAAATAAGGTCTTTTGCTTAATTCAGAAATACATCTCTTTGGAAAATTTGCGCTCAAATAAAAGTATAAGCTTTCACTTAGCTGTTATTCCAGCTACCAAACATTTTCAGGCCACTAAAGCATTGGGGTCTGACACCACTTGTACTTAATGTAATTCCTTAGTCAAATTTTGTTCTTTCTTGAATTCCAGGTATCAGTAAAGAGTCAAGCACAAACAATCTAATACAGTTTTTCTCATTTTACTTTTTTTTTTTTTTTTACTGTAACATGTATTGGCGAAAAAAAATTGGTCACTGGAAATCATTATCAACTACAAAGTTTTCATAAGTACGTTGCTAATCTGACTTCAAGTCAGGGAACACTATAACAAGATTAATTTTGTTGCAGCTGTGCTTCCATAGTAAGGATCTAAAATTTTAGAGTACAGACTTGAGAACTTCGGAGTCACTTTTGCACTTTTTTTGCTGATGTCCTGGAATTCAATCCACTGCAGAACTTAAACTTAATTTTTGACCCATCATGAAAAATGACCTCCCTCTCCCCTCTTCATCCTTCTCAGTTGCACTTTTCCTACTTAATGGTTTCACATTTTTGAGTATCCACAGGAGATTTTCTATATCTGCAGTACTGAGCCAAGTTTTTAAAGGTCTCCATTTGCAATTAAATAAATTCTCCAAATAGACAATTTTAATTTTTAACTTTGCCAATTTGATAAGTGGTTTCCATGGTGATGAACTCCTAGCATTCTGAGAAGGATGGATACAACTGATGGCTGAGGATGACAAGTAGGTTTTGGATTCAATGCAGTGACCTTTGAGGAGAACCTGCTTCTATACTGCTAGTGTTCAAGTTCAGTTTTATAATCGAGGCCAAATTTTTGTCTGCTATAGGCTTCTTTGTTTTCTGCACTCCATTGTGGCTATAAAACAGAAGATAATATATTCTGTCAACAAAATGAAATAATGCTGCTAGGTAATAGACTCTGAAATGTTTACAAACCTATAAATGAAAGCTGTATCATTAATATGAATGAATATAATCAAATTCCTTCATGATAATTGCTACATGCATAATATTGCACAACAGAGCTATTTTTAGCACATTAGTTACAGGTTTTATAGACTTGGAAAGGCAGTGACGGGTCTTAAGTATTATCTTCTGTTATACAAAAGAATGTTCTTCCATATCCTTTCATTAAGTGTTAGAAACCTCATTCTGTAGTGGGCCAAGTCTGATTTTTAAACATGGAAGATAACTGTGTAATTGCATGTTCTAAATCATAAACATATTCGGACTGGTGATTTGAAAAAGGTTTACATCTCCTTTGTGCTGGCCAGTGATGCAGATCAATGACGACTACCTTGCTGCCTTGAAGGAAAAGCTACCTGGCTTATCTTTTTCTCAGCGCTGTAACTGAGGGGTTCAGTATGTCCTTTCACAAAGCTGGGCAGCTAAATTCTGCTGATGGATTGTCTCAATACTGAGGTGAGCACTGAGTCATTGTCAGTGCAGGAGTGATGATGTTGGCTTTGGTTATTTCCTTTCTGAAGTGAAATAGGTAGAAAATGCCCCATTGGATTTCAGATAACTTAGTAATTACAAATCTGCTCTTGCATGATACACCTTTAGCTCATTACTAATAAAGGACTTGCAGAGAAATCTTTAGTATTGAGATGGCAGGGAATGGGCAAGAAGAATTCTGCCCTAATATACTCTACTATCCATGAGTGGGAAAAGAGAGGAACCAGAAAGGCTAGAGAAACTGATTAAGGTTTTACATGAGAGACTAAAGTTAGCAGTTTTACAGGTTTCAGGCTCTTTGGGAAGTCCTAAATGATGTAAATATCAAGCATATAGCACCTTAGTTCGTGTGGGTGAAATAACACAGCCCTCATCAGACATTTCTAATGGAGGATAAAATTTGTTTCTCTGGGTCTGAATCCTTGTTTTCCTGCTACCAGGTTTAAAATCATAGAATCATAGAGTCATAGCATCATAGAATTATTTGGGTTGGAAGACACCTTGAAGATCATGAAGCCCCATACCATGGGCAAGAAAACCTCCCACTAGACCAGGTTGCTCAAAGCCCTGTCTAACCTGATGCCCAAATACTGATGTCCTAGCCTAGTCTTCATCACACAAAGATCCAAATACCTTACACTGTGTTCATAAAGTGCTACAGACAGTTTAAGTTGATCTAACAAGAAGCTCATCTGGTGATTTGTATATTCATTGCATTGCCCACATTTTCCAACTCTTGTGTAGTTATCAGTCTAAGAGTTTAGAAAAACCTGACCATGGTGGTAGGCCATGTAGATCAAGAAATTATTGCAATCTTTTTCATAAATCACCACAAAGGAATAGACAGCACAATTGAAGTGTTCTACATATAATTTGGTGAGATTTCTGCTTTAGCTTTTTTCTCTTTTAATACACTTTAAAATTCCCTACTATGGACATCTACCATGCTGTGTTGGGTGGGTTTTGTTTTGTTTGTGTTTTTGTTTTGTTTTGTTTGTTTGCTTTTGTTATTTGTTTTTTGGGGGTTTTTTTCTAGTACAGACTGGTAAACTTAAATTTAACACAGATGATAAGAAATACATCTATTGCTTCTACTTGAAATATTTCTTCTCCAGAAAATAAATGAATGAAACTGTGGTGGGTTGATCTTGGCTGGAAGCCAGCTGCCCGCCAAGCCGCTCTATCCCTCCCTAGCAGGACAGGGACGGGAGAACGTAAGATGGAAAAAAAACCCTCTTCGGTCAAGGTAGAGGCAGTTTAATAAAGCAAAAACAAGGCTGTGCAAGGAAGCAAACAAGAGGCATATTCTCTGCTTCCCATCAGCAGGAGATTTCCAGCCACTTCTCAGGAAGCAGGGCTTCATTACATGTAGCAGTTGCTCCAGAAGAAAACTAATAATGACTGCCTCCCTTCTTCCTCCTTTCTCTTAGCTTTTATTGCTGAGCAGATGTCATATGATATGGAATCCCTTAGGTCAGTTTGGGTCAGCTGTCCTGGCTCTGTCACCTCTTAAGATCTTGCCCACCCCCAACCTACTGGTGAGGAGGTAAAGTTAGAGGGACAGCCTTGGTGCTGTGAGAGCCCTGCCCAGCAGTAGCCACAATACAGGTGTGTTGTCAGCCCCTTCCCAGCTCTCAGTGCAAATCACAGTGCTGGGAGGGCTCTTATGGGGAAAATTAATTCTATCTCAGCCAGATCCAATCCAGAAACCATAAAAATTAACAAACTAAAAGGTCATGGGTCCTATCATCAGACACTGGTTACATAAACGTTTATTTGTTTTAGATAAGCATGCTAGAAATTAATCATTGAATGTTTAAAGATGACATACATGTTTTTGTGTATGTTACTTCACCACCAAAATTCAATAAAGGAACATCTCTAGATTACCAGATGTCATTGAAGACTATGCAGCCCTTTGGGGGTTTACTCACTGTTCTAAAGAAACATGATAATTTGTTCTGGGACTTTGGAACCACCACACAGAGCTACACAGATATTTTTAAAACAGTGTTGTAAAAAATTCACTTCAATTTCTGTGCAGCAAATCTGAGAGAGAAACAGAAAAAGAGAGACACATACAGAAGGAAGTAGATTCCAGCCTAATCAATCTGTAATGATTTAGTAGGAGATGCAAAAAGTACATTGCTAGGGGAAAATGTCTCACAATATAGTTAAGTGAGCTGATGATCTTTTTTTTTATATGTAATTATTGTCCCAAAGAATCTATATGGGATAGAATAGTTCCAAGAGCATTCACATGTCAAATAAGACTATTAAACCAGTGCCCAGATCAAATTTACATGGATCACAAATAGGATATATGAGAAAAATGACTCAAATAGTAGAGATATTAAAGAATTAATTATGATCTTTCTGGCAGGAATAAACTGCAGTGCAGTTTTGAAGCTTTGGTTCTATATAAATACAGAACTAAAACAAAAGAAAAGAAAGGTAATCACCTTTTGGAACATTTGTTCGTGATGTCTTCTAACTGATGATCAAGACCAATCAATTGTATTTTCAGACAAGTTCATTTTCTAAAAGCTGAAGGACAAAAGAAAGATATAATTGGCCAAAGAATTTTGTTCATTTTCTAAAAAATATGTAGGTTATTTCAACCTATAGTGATAATTCTCATTCAAATGAAAATCTGGCACAAAAGGCTCTGTTTAATCTACCTTTGAAATTTGAACACTTTGAGCTAAATTTGCCATAGAGAATAGTCTGTGGTGGGCTGGAAAAGATTCATAATCAGAACCAGAATGATATAGCAGATGTAGGATACATCTTTTGTAAGTGTAGGAGGACAGCAGTTAAATTCAAAAGCTTGCCAACTATTCCCTGTGATCTTCCTTTCTAATCAGTTAAGTGGGTTTCTCTCCCAACAAAGCATAGGTCTTACTTTCATTTGATTTGTATCAGAGATAAAGACACACTTTATTTTTGCCACTTCAAATTTACATGAAAACATTATCTATCTATTGTCATCTCCTGGAGGAACCAGCTTGCTGCTTGATAGATTTTTCATGCTCTGGGAAGAACATCTTAGACTACATCCTGGAGATGCAAGTACACTCTCCTTGTAAATTTTTTTAAGGCCAATACTGACCAGTTTATGCCCCTAACCTAACTTCCTGGGTACAGAACTGAACTTCGGTTTCAAGTCTTTACAGCATATGGCTACATACATTTTAAAAGCATATCCAACCTCATCTGAAATTTGTATCAGCTCAAGACTTTCAATATATGTCCAGATATCTTTTTGTAGCAATTAACTGTACTAATGTACCATCTTCCTTGTTTCAGGCTTCGGCCACATCATCTTTTTTTTCATACTGGCCATTAAGGTGAGGACTGAGTCACACTGACTGAGCGATTATACCAACTCTGAGATTCACAGGAATGATACAAAATTAGTTTGTGTGTTTTGTCTGTTTGATATTCTTTCGTGGCTATCATGTGAAAATTCTGCCAACATTATGAGGTTTTCTTTAAAGAGAAAACACCTTAACTACACACAAGTGCTTCCGTAATAGCGTATTTTAGTGAATGCTGTTAGTGGAGCAGTCTCCTTTCTCCTGTTTGATATTTCCTTGCTTCCATATCCCAGGATTATGCTTACCCTTTTAGTTACAGAATTTCACTCTTCATTTCATTATCTATTTTGACCCCGAAATCCCTCTCAATGTCACTGAAATCCAGAATGCAGTAGCTCTTCTCATAAGTATGACCTACATTCTTATTTCCTGGTGTCTGAACCTGTATTTGGCTACATTAAAGCTTCAGTTATTCAAAGGAATACACATTTTAGACCATCAGCTTTAGTCCAAGCATCATTATTTCACATTCTAGACACTTTCACATCATAGCAAATTTTTTACTACCATCCAGAAAACTAATTTTCTTTATAAATACTAAAGATAAAATATATTTAAAGATATTTGATTCACCAAGCCAAGAATGAATCTAAAATATCACTGGGGGGAAAAAATGCTTTGTAAATGAGAAATAATAATCAACAATAACTTTTATAATCTACCAGAGAAGTAGTTATTAATCAATTTAAATTGATTTTATATACATTTATTTTTATCTTATTTGAACAGATAATGAGGTTCAAATGTAGTTGTTGTTATTCAAAGTACTTGTGGTTTAGTGTATTTACTTCCATTTTGTTGTAAGAAAAATACTCACATGTCATTTTGAACTGAGGCTATATTTTTTCACCTATTCTAACTATTTTCAGTTTCATTTGCTGATACTCTCCCATTCACTGACCATTACAGATCAAGTCAAAGCCTATTTCATTTTTAAATTTAATTTTAATATTGTAAGTCTCCAAAATTTTCTAAATGAGCTACATTTATTCACCTTGTTTACACTTCATGTAAAACCAGCATGCCATATATTTACCAGAGTATTAAAAGGTCTGACAAAAAATACATAGACTAAAAGAAATCATCTGAAGAAAAAGATAGCGTGAATTCTTTCTGATGTGGCATATCACCTGCCCATAGAAAGGTGAATTGAGTGTGTAAGTTAAAAATAAGATATGTATAAAAGACTGAAAAATTCTTTGTCACATTGTAAATGTATATCAAGTTGTTTTTCACACCAAACATGAAAATCTTTGCTGACATTTCGCATAAAATATGGTGACACTGGCTTTTGGGATATTTAGTCAGCAAGAAAGCTGCTTTTTTTTTTTTTTTTTTTTTAAAAGAGACAGAGGCACAGAATTGAACCAACTGAATTAATTCACATTTACTACTTGCTTTGTTGCACACATAAATCATAGATTCAGAAGAAAAATGAAGTTCAGGCCAACTTTTTCTCTCAGCTTTAAGCACACAATCGTCAGCCTAACACCTTTCAAAAGGCAACAAAAAATTTAAAGTTTAGCCATAATTTCTTTGTGCCAGACTTAATGATTCCAAAAACCCCTATGTCCTAGGGTTTAACAACAAGAAATATATTTGTTACAGTGTTCTTCTGTACTCAAGAAGAAGGGTTTTCCCTCTCGTAAGTGTAACCTTACTTCCTTTTAAAGGTAGTGTTTTTATTAGGACATTGTAGCAACAAAGAAGTAAATTGTAAACATTTATCACCTAAGCATTGCATTTATTGATTTTCTCATATAGAGTACTTTGGGTATGTATTGATATATGTTAGTACCAATGAAAAATGAAAGGTTATACCAGCTCACTGACTCTGGATCAGCCCCCTTGAGAGCAAGAAAACTTGGTTATAAAGTGCCCGAGTTGGGCATTATCCATTTATTGTGTTTTAAATGCACTCTTTGAACCTTAAATAATACTGAGGGACAATTCCATCTCCTAGTGCAGTCCCACTGAAGTGAGTGGAATTGCACCAACCACTCAATTTGTCTCTCTGTGCTTACACATTTCTGCCTGTACTTGTCACAGTTTATTGTTAGACTTCCTTCAGTAACTATGAAGTATGTTGCCATCAGAATCCAAATCATAGAGTATATAATCAAAAACATCTCAAAGGCCATATAAATAAGAGTGAACCCATCTTTTCCAGCCATGAAGGGAAAGTAGTCTCTATCTATTTTCTTCTTAAGGATGAGTCCAGTACACTACTGTTTTTTCCCACTGCAGTGGGAAGATGGAAAGTTCCCAGCCATTGTGTCTCTAACCTGTCTTTCCTTGAGTGATTCCTGTAAAGAGCAGGCAAAATCCTGACCAGGAGGTTTAATCTGTGACAGGAAGGAAGCATCAGAAATGGAAGGGCAGGGAAGAAATAGAACTGTGATTTTATGTGTAGAATTATGTTGTCTTAGCAGAAATAGTAGGGATTTTTTTTTTTTTTCAGCCTGTTCCTCATGACTTTTAATGTTCCAAGAGGTATATCATCACAATGGAAGAATTTTCTAGTTCTCCCTCTCAGGAAGAATTTCTTCACACTTTATCTAGTACATACAGTGAACATAGTGTTCCTCTGCAACATTTGCACCTGGTAGGAAAGGAAGAACACAGTGTACTCCCAGGAAGCACTAATGTAAAATCTAGTTTTTCTCTCTATTGAGCATAGGTGTGTATATATATATATATATATATATATATGTATATATGTATACAGGGTCTCAGACTGTGATAGGATTGTTAAGAAGGCAGACAAAACAGAACAGTTTTAACCCTTAAACTTCATTAATTCATTCAATAATAGCACACTATTTGCAAATAGCTAATTCTTACTCGTTATTAATCTCTGTCAGTACATATACAATATCCTTGATTTTAACATTTATGTACCAGATTATTTATGAGTAGAGAGATTTGGTATTGTTCAGTTAGCACTGATGGCTGTGGTCTTTTGAAATCCTTGTTCATTAACTTTTGTCCCTTAAGCTAGATGTTTTTACTCAGCTAGCTGTGGTTTTGATACTGCTTATCTCCTTTTCATTTGTCTTCCCAGCCATCCTTCTGTATTCAGCAGGATAACTGCCTGTTTGCAATGCCACAAATGTGCTTTTTTTCTTTGTCAACTTCTCATCTTCTATGGTTTTGTGGTGGAGTCACTACCCCTGGAGTTATTTAAAGATCTGTAGATATGGTGCTGAGGAACATGAAAAAGAAGCCATACTATGACTTCATATTTTTCCTTCTCCAAATCAGAAATGGTGTTTAATTTTCCAGTCATATCTGTGTTGCTTTTTTTTTTCTTTAAAATAACATTAAAATCAAACCAAATCAAGTGTTGGTTGTTCTGGTGTGTAGATTGGCAGTGCCATTCCCAGTGAACTGTCCTCAGACAGCTCTGGTAATAGATTTCAAGAACTGGTAGAAAGACAGCAACAGTCAAAGCTTCTGTATTTTCTGGTGCTTTTTTCATATTCAATGTTAAGTGCTAGGAAAATGAAGACAGAAAGGTTAACTGAGTACACACAATTTGTTGTTATTGGGTTAAATTGATGTTTTGCAGTGACTGTCATCCTGCCTTACATTTATATTTCCCTCTTTTCTACCAAGTAGTATACACTTTATCACTTTTAAAATGCCTCAGGCACTAAGCAAGATTACCAGAAGGTATGTTTAGTTCCTAACTTCACATCATATTTTTCATCAGGAAGAATGAGGAAATGCATTCAGATAAAATATCACTGTCCCTCCAGGTGCCATGAGATGGCCTTAATTTAGCAGTGATACGAAGCATCTAGTCCCTCCTATTAACTTCATCTGTCCACAGGAAACATCTAACCTTCCAATGCACGTTTTCTCTGTAGTTCAGTACAGTAAAATTCATTTCATAAATATATATCTGTATTTGTACACTTTTGGTCTTCTTGCATACATCCAGAACAAGGAAAAGACAGTCAAGTGCTTACCTCAAAGAAGCTATCATCAAAGTGTCATAGGAGATGAATGACATCAGTCACAAACCTGTTCCTAAAACATTACTGAAATTTTGAAGACAATGACAATCTTATTCCGAAGGACCCTTAGGCATTAAGGCTCAAGGACTGTGCTGCTCCCCTCTCCTATTGTTATAGTGTATAGTGTTGTTGCATTTGTCCCAGGCACATAAGTCTGCATGTATGCACACACAAAAAAATTCTGAAGAAATATCTTCCCTATGTCTTAGTAACAAAACTTCCCGATGAAGCCTCAAAGTTTGGATGCTGAGCCAAGAGAGAAAATGTTCATTTAGAGCACATCAGCTTAGACTGAAAAGACAGTAGGTTGAATAATGCCTGGAATGTCTCAACTGAGGTCAGATTTCATTGACCTAAAGCAGCATTTGCAGCTATAAGGACATGCTGTTTGCACCAGGTTTTCTACCTTTTCCTCTGAATAGAGAAGAAGGGGGAAAGGAATAATTCCCTTTGGGATTTGCATGCTTTTGTGTGGGTTTGTTTGATTAGCACCTGATTGCTAATGCTGATTCATTATAGATTTGTTTCTACTGGAAGGGCAAATGCTCTTGCAAGTGTGCATGGGTGTAATTTACATTGTCACTAATTTAGAGTTTACTCTGCAGCCCTTGGGGAAAAATCTCCTTGTAACAAAAGTCTAGCAGTCAGAGATTTACTTTAATGTCAATTTTCATGCAAATGTCTCCTTAGAAGCTACATTTACTAAAGGGAGTTGCCAAAAATAGATTAAAGAAAAAAATGTGAAAAAATAAAGCACCTTTTCTAGAGAAAACAGAGATAACGAAGAGAATATATCATGGCCAAAAAGACCATGTGATAAGTGTTAGTAGCTAGAACCATATATAGACTTATTATCCAAAATTAAAATATTCAGAAAAAACAAACAACATTCGAGCTCAGTGAATTATAGTCAGCTCTTTGATTTCAATGTAATTTTTAAATTAATTTGATTTAGTTAGTGCAGAACAGAAATAGCTAACACAGTCAGTTAAGATTTACAGACAAAACTGCATTTATGCCCAGAAGGTACACAATCACATAGTTTGCCACTTTAATTCATTACTTAATTTGCCTTTGCATGCTGTAGTTTGGGAACAAATGATTTGGCAATTGAAATGTTACTGGTCATTGTGAAAAAATCTGATACTTGAAATGCAAACAGTATTTTAGCTCCTAATTGAACATCCGGACAGATTCCTTTCTTTTTTTTTTTTTTCCTCTTCTAGATAAAGAGACTAGAGACCTTAATGGACAATGGCATCTTTCACAATGGTCAGGCACAAAAAATGTAATAAAATAATGTGCTTAATATTGTTCATTCAAGAAATAACTGAAGTGATCAAAATTATTCTCCATCATTGCTGCCACTTATATGGCATATACAATTTCTCAGCACTAAGATTTGGTCTTTGTTCTCTTTCTTTTTGTCAGTCTATCTGTGTCACATGAAAATCCTAGATGACACAGGCTGTTAGTTACTTGGCCTGTAACTATTGATATTTGCTTAAGAATGTTGTTAAATCTTTTTTTTTTTGTCTTTATCCAAGTTAAAGTTATATTGATGTTGACATTGTTGAAAATATTCATCTTACAAGTAAAATAGTAAAACTTTTCTTTCTGAACAGCAAGACACAGGACATACTGAATTAGCTGTTAGCACCACTGGAGAACTTCACCTCCTGTAGTCAAGACAAGGCACAGGAACATCTGATATTTCCTGCCACCTGCTTTCAGAGGGCGCTGTGAACCTTTGCTCTTCCCATCCCTATGTGATGAGCACAACAAAAAACTAAATCAACAACACAAAGAAGAAAACATTTACAGGGAACATATCCTCTGGGTTTCCCAGTGTGTCTTATCACTCATGTTTGTCTTCCAGATTGTAAACCCTGTAGGGAATGAATTGTTTTGATGTCTGGTGTTTTGCAAGGTCAAGGATACAATCAGTGCTGAGTATATAAGCAAACAGCAGTCAATCACACCCATAGTAGCCATACATACAAATGTATATATGTATATACACATAAATATCTTTGTATAAACAATGTCTAGGAATTAGGAACCCATATTCTATATCCCATCACTGGTTTGACCCTAAAATGACATTTTGACTTCAAGAGGCAGTTCTTGTCTTTTTAGAATGAAAGATGCTAATTATGAAACAGTATTAATCCTCTTGATTTATTTGTGATAGCATTAAGCTTGATGAGCCTCGTTGTTTTCAATGTTTTTAATGAGGGCTGTATAATTCTAAGGTTTAGCTTCAAGGACACTTGCAATAGCATCACTTTATCCACCTACAATTTTGTATAAAGCATTCAACAACAGCAACAAAAGGCCTTTAAGAAGAGACATTTCCTTTATTATTATCTGAACATTGCATATTTAAAATTGTAGGCAAAAGCTTTAAAAGTGCTGTATAGTTTCCTTGGAGAATATGTCCTTGGAGATTTTTTTAGCACATCATCCTGTGATATATTACAGCAAAATGTGAAAGAGACAAGTGGAATAGAAAACTGATAATGTTAAAACATGATCATCTAACATCTACTATTATGTGTTCATTCCTCAGATAGTAGAAAATGTCTCCTGAGATCATTCTACACGCAGGGCAAGAAAATTCAGTATAAGATTGGACTGTATGGTATATATAATCCTTTTTGTTTTTCCAAGTGTCCATTCACTGCTGTACCATTCACTACTGAGGAAGTTTCAGAAAACCACTGTCTTTTCAGTTTAGGACTGAGCCATATCTTAGTTACTTTGTTTGAAATGTTATATATAGGTGAAGAAGACTTCACATTGCATTTTCCTTGCAAAACTTCAGCCAGAAAAATTCAGCTTCTCACTAGTTCTCAAAAACCAAACTTGGGGAAATTACATTTATTGATAAATTACAGGATAATGCCTGTTTGTGTAAAATATGTCTTCTGCAGTCCCTCTCAATACTTCATTCACATTCAAGAAGATACAAATACTTCCAAAACTACCATTTTTCACTTTTTCAAAGCAAAGATCTTTCAGATTTTGGTGTCCAAAGAATTTGAAGATGGTACATTCCCTCAAAACTCACAGAATATGCAGTCTAGCTTCAAGGATCAATTGAACAATCTCTTTTCATCCCATGGAATAGAATTGTCTTCTCTGGTAAACCCTGGATTCATGGACTAAACCATGGCTACTCTCCCCACTGGGATCTGTCCTCCCTGTTGTTTTCTAGAGGGTACAAATGAGGAGAATGAATGTATTTGAATAGAGGAAGAGCAAAAATTGGTTGGGGACAAAAGCAGATCAGAGGATTCTCTTGAGGAAAGAGATAATCCTTGTCCAGGCAGCAAACATGAGGGAGGCAGGGAGTTTTTATTTGTGAAAGGGTAGTCAGGTCAAATGTAATTGTGTAAGTCATGCCAAGTTAAAGCTGTCTTTGGGCATAAGCAATGTTAATGAAGGCTCAGAGCTCTCATTCTCCATCTGCTCTTTCATTGGGGGTGCTGTAGAAACTCTACTGGCTAAAGCTTGGCTTGCAATAGGTTGTGGAGCTCCTAACCCAGCACATGCACCCTGTGCCAGTGTTAAATGCTCATTACATTTGTGAGGCCCAGCTGCCCACAGCTGAACCAGTCATCTCTGAATACCAGAGGGTGCTGCTGGAATTTGTGGTAAGGCAATACAGAAAACTCAGCTTGGAGAATAAATCTATTTTAATGTGTTTTTATTTATGTGTTGTAAAATAGGTTGTGGCGTTTGTTTTGTTGTTTTTGTTTTTTTCCTCAGACTGGCAGAATAAACAGCCATTAAGATCATGCCCTGGAAATCAGTGCATTTGTGTACCTTCTGTCCTTAAATCTATTTTCAGCACAAAAAGTAACACCACTGTTGGAGATATGGTGCTTTAATGTAAGTTACTTTGGAAATTACAGTTGCTGGAATTCCTAAGACCTGCCAGTTATTATAAGCTCACATGGTAAACAGCAAAAGCTTTGACCTATACGAAAATTAAAACACAGAAATAAGTGAATTAACTTTTGGAAGGAAAAAAAAAAAGATAAAGATGAAGCAGTTCTATTTGTAGTTCACATGAAAAAATAAAAATGGTAGCAAAGAACTGTTTCAGCAATGGGGTAAACTGGTCACACACAGAGCTTGGTAGAATAAAGCTGACAATGATCTAGAGGACATTTTGGACAGATTAATTCACTACCCTACTTAAGGCTGACATTTTTTTGTTGTTGTTGGATGGGATAATTCAGCACTACTGACTGTACTGAGACACTGCACTGGAGTTAAAGATCATTGGATAAAGATCATAAAAATCAAAAAGATCACTTTTCAGACAGAAATTATGCACTTGTAATAGAAAAGATAGCAGTGTGAAGAAAAATTATCAATGAAATATTCTTGCATCTTATATTAAATATATATATAATGGTATGTATCTCTATATATTGCATATTTTGGATCTGTGGAGGAATAAGGAAACAATCAATAGCCAAGACATTTTCTACCTCTTAGCATTTGGTGCCAGAGGTAAGAGATGAAGTGGCTGACAGTGTATATTAATTTGACACTTTTTTTACATTTTCCAATTTGTTGCTTCCTGAAGGATCCTTTGGTTTCACAGGATGAACAATATGCAAGTGTAGATAATAATGTTGTATAAATAAATTAACAGAAATAGAAATTATATATGCTAATACATATAAATAACAGTATACTACTTTGTGCATAATCACTTTTTTTGGCCTACAGTTTAAAGGAACAGTTTTTTGATGAATTTTTATACTTGGCTGATGCTCTTTTTGTTTTACACCTGCATTGCATACCACAATTAGACACCAAAAAAAACCCCCAAACCAATTTGTATTTTCCAGTGTCTTTTACTGTGGACTTATATTAGTCTCCAAAACAGTTAAAAATTGTAAAAGCAAAATATTAGTCAGAGTAACATAACTTTGTTAAAATATTGGGTAGCTTCTTTTGAGATATTACTTTATAATTAGTAGTTATGAAGAATAAAAAGGAATATCTTTAGTTTGTGCAAAATAGTACAACTTTCCTGACATTCTGATAACTGCACCTATTCACACCATATCACTATTTAATCTAAGATGGAGCTTACCTTTGTCAAAAAGAATTATCTTTGTTCAGTTTGGTTTTGTTTTTTTTTTTTACAGGAATCCACAATTATCTTAAATATCTTAAAACCACCCAACGAAACAAACCCAGAACTCAGATTTAAATATAAGAAAAACTTTTGAAACTGTAGTGACAAGCCCCTAGTAAAATGTATTGTGTTCTAATTAGTACACCTTGTTTTCTTCCATGTCTACCACTTCCACCTGTGCAGCACTATGTGTTCAACGCAAAGTATATCTTCCTTTGACTGTTAAGTGCTATGCTCCATTGTTACAAGAATCATGGAGAAGGCATTTTCAGACAGCTGGTGATATACTAACTATACTTTTTCAATAAAAAGGGACCAGAGGATCCCTGAGCTTCAGTCTGTCACTAGAAAATTATAGTCAAAGAATCACAGAATCATTATAGGTAAAGACACTTAGGGATTTTTTTTTTAATTTCATTGGGGAAATGACCTGAGTTAGAACTAATCTTCCCCATATGTTATTTGATCTGGATCAGGTATCCAAAGTGTTCAGTTGTCTAACTACATCAAAAGAATAGCGAAGGGATGAGAACAAAGGACCAAGCGGAAAAAACAAGCAGCTTCATTTGGTGGCAGCACCAGTCTACAGCCTTTCTTACCCTGGGTGTAACACAACCCCTTGGTGTGGAGTCATGTGAGGAACTGTTTGTGTATGTGACAGCGTGGTCTGAGAGGAAAGAGACTTCAATAAGTTCCATAGCAAATTTTATATGTCTAGCCAGGGAAAAATTCTGACTTTATTCTCAGCATCATAAAGAAACCAAAAAAAATGCCCTGTGTACATTAGTTTTACTAGATCACTGTTTTGTTCCCTCTACAGTTTTTTTCTCCATTCTTTCCCCTGCTTTGAATTAAATACTTTCTTTGTATAATTTATTTAAATTTATTTTCTTAAATGTCTGTATTAGTGTTTCTGACAGAGAACTAGGCTTACAGGCTATTGCAAGTTCATTCCAGCATCATGAAGGTTATTTCTGTGATACATCAAGAAAAGAAGTCTCAACAACCACAACATAATCCTGTGCTTGAAATAATGTTTACCTGGCCTTCTCTCAGCTTCAGAGCTCTCCACAGCAGTGTTTCAGTAACTTCTGGGGAGACGATGTAGCCCTGGTGAATAATTGCTAGGAGACAGGTTTAAACATAGAGTAACTCTCTTAAAACCATCATCATCCCTGTAGAGTGATCTAAAGTTACTGGACAAGAAGCAGACATGCTATCACTAAGGATTATGGCAGGCCTTATGTATGAAAAACACCCTTGATTTTTTATTTGCTGGAACACAACTGGTGGAATTCTGCTGCTGCATCCTGCAGCACAGCAGCAACTTGCACTCCTAGAAAGGGTAAGGACAGCAGGGCTCAGTAACAGTTACATTGTGTCACTGTCCAATTAAGAAAAGCAAAATAAATTTCCTGAAATAGCTTTCAATTAACACTTGCTACGTGCCATAGTATATTTAGTTTCTTAAAGGGCCATTAATTGTTAATATACTGCAATTAGCCCTTAAGTACGTGATTAATATTCTGTTAAATGCTTATTTAATGTTATTTGGGATTCATTGCCAATGAATAGATATTTAATTGAAGACTGGTTCCTCCTTAGCAGAATGGCTGATCTCTTTTGCCCCTTTCATGATTACTTTCTGCTATTTGTTTTTCTTCAGACCATTGCCTTTAAGGTTGTAGAATTATTCTTCTCCTTGTAGTTCACTCAGCTAAGCAGAAAATAATCAGTTTTTCAGTCCATAATACCTATTCAGATAAATGTGCAGGGATTATAGATGCATCAAGGCACACCAAAATTAATTCAGCAAAATATATCTTAACCCTCAATGTACAGGGTTGGATGAAAGAAAGATAACATTTCCTAGCCCCTTTTTTCCCCCCTACTCCTTTCCCCTTTGTTCCTTTCCTCCACTTTTCTTCCCCAGCATCACCAGCTGTACTAGATGTGAGCAGGGCAAACTAGGCAGAGAAAATACAGCAGCAAATAAGTATGGTAATATGATTGCCTTGTGGAGAAAACTTTTAAATTGTTTTCCTGCAAGATGAACCTGTTTTCTGCTGTGTAGTACAGAGAGCTGATGCAGAGTGGAGAAATTGTGCGAGTTATGACTCACACCACTCTCATGAGATCGGCACCCCGTCGGTTGGCATTTCTGTTCCCAATTGTCCTCTTTCAGCCTTAAAATAGATAGCATACATAGAAATTATAAGTCAATTGTTGCATGCCCAACTTGAGTTGTATAAAAGGAGTTCAGTATTCAACAGCAGCAGTAATCTTATACCTTGAAACTCCAGGCACCTCCAAAGTCTCCTGTTGTGTAGGCAAAAATGACTAATCACTAAGCACAGAATAGTTTTGAAGGACTATTAACCACACTCATGTTACTAAGTGGTCAATAAACAAGCAAATTCACTACACTGTGTTTCAAACTGTTGAATTAAGTTTGAATATATTCACTTCTCTAATAGATTTATTTGGTCGATTGAGAAAGAAGATAAGCAATACAGAGCTATGTAAGAAATAAAATGATTAAAATATGCCCAAGTTAATTATATGAATGTTATTTTTCAGCCAGTTTGTGCAGATAAAACTCCTTTAGATTATAGACCATAAACACTTAAAATGTATAAGGTATTTCACTCAGGCTTTCCTCCTTTTATTTTA